>JARGYA010000382.1:0-128569 GCA_029204335.1 Mycena vulgaris | reverse complement strand
TTGGCAAACATCTTCAATAGTGACCTCGATCCACTCCTCATATTTGTATGTTCCCTCTGTCAGTCGTTTGAGAACATGACTAACACGGGCATTAGGCCGGTCTTTTCTCTGCGATTCTCTCAGCATTCCTCATCGAAATACGCAAGGGACTGCAGGAAGACCTACAGAATATCACGAACAATCTTCTACTCTTCCTCATCGAGAATCAGCACAACATCACGGGGCCACAGATTCCGGCCTTCAGTCGCTTTGAACCAACATCTTCTTCGCGCTGGGTCAATGGGCTCTGGTTCTCCAGCTTGATGTTCAGCCTAATGAGTGCACTCGGTGCGAGCCTAGCAAAGGGCTGGGTTACCCAATTCTCGGCATCTGCTTCTGGCTCGAGCTGGCGCGACGTCGCGGTTCACTGCAGTCGATTTCGGGCCCTCAAACGTTGGCAGCTGAAGATCATCATACAAGGGCTCCCTAGTCTCATCCACATCGCCTTTTTTCTCTTTAGCATCGGCCTCGTCGTTCTCATCTTCCAGGACGATGCTGCCATCGGCGTCGTTATCGCCGCTCTGACCGGAGTTATCGTGATTCTCTACGTCGTCAGCAGCATCCATCCGGCGTTTTCTCTGGATTCTCCTTTCCGCACTCCGCTGTCCGGCTTGTTACGTCGGCTGGCAACTGGCTCATGGCGACTGGAGAAAGTTGTACCATTTCCGTCGCGGAAGGAGGCCCAGAAGGCACAGGCTTTGACTTGGCTGGTGACAGAGTCACCGAACAGTGCCACAATCAATGCGGCCATCCGTGCCATAGCAGGTCTCCCTGCTACACCGATCGTTCAAGACGAGCTGCTTACCGCCACGACTGTCTCTCTTCTCTCCAGGATCCTCGCCTCCGAGTGCGCAAAGCCCTCCCCCGACCTGGAGACTCTGAAATCTTCGTTATATGCCCTTCTGCATTTGGTTCAAACCGCGCCGGCGAACTCGGAGGACACCACCTCCCAAGGTGCTCTCCAGGCTTTGGTGACTGATGGTCCGCTCGCCGTTACCAATGCGATGCCCTCCCGGTACCCTTGAAGTTGCGATGTGTATCAAAGGGCGAGTTATTCTACTCTTACGCGATGATATCTGGGACTCTGAACTGTTTGACGTCGACATACCCGTCCTCGTAAAATCCTGCGGAGACACCCATCTTCGACGACTATTATTCCAAATCATCTTGCTTGCACGGCCTCCGGCTTCGTCTCCTTCGCCTCCCCACCCGTCCGCGCATAATTTCCGCACCATCCTCAGCGACGGAAATGCAAAGAACCGGACCGATGTCCACTCGCAATTGGTCAAAGCTTCGATCTCGGGTATGTTAACTTGTGTCCTTTGGTTTGCGGGGGAATTCAGGGCGGAATTGTAGGCACATACATCACCGATGGAGTTACGAAATTTGGCTCTCAAACTCTCGTTACTGGGTTGACTACAGGATCAACAGAACTTCGGAGACGATACGCTGCCCTATTCGCAGAGCTTGCAACCGACGGTGTGTCAGTTTCCAGAATCGTCATCGCAGACCTAACACGCGCAAAACGTCGCAGCTGCATTTAGAAACGAGATGACGCGCAGCAAAACTGGGATTGAAATATGTGCCTTATTACAGGTCGAGGACGACGATTTCCGGCAACAGATTGTTATCGCTTTGACAGCTATCGCTGCGGACGGTAAGAATGGAATAATCCGAGGATGAAAGTGCTGATTTGCGCAGACTACAGCCGGATTATTATCACGGAAGGCTTTCCTCCGGTAATTGCATCCGTCCTTGACCACAACCCTCCAGTATTTGGTTCGATCACTGGGCTCTTCCTTGACGTTGCCTGCCACGGTAAGACTTACTGCATCATTTTTTTGAGTCGATGTTCTGATATGCGGGCAGATGATATACGAAAGACTGTAGTTGACTCCGGTATCATAAGTCTCATCGTTACCAGGGCCAACCAGGCAGGACCGAAACGCGCCCTGCACATCGTTGAAACATTGGCATCTTATGGTATGTGACTACAGTCCGATAGACTGACCTAAATTTTCCCTAGCGGATATTTGGAGCCTTGCGGCGGCCGTGCACGTAGTCGACTATCTACTAGGTTTGGGTAAGGTGAAACCTGGGCTCAATCGTCGCGCAATGGAAATCGTGGTCACACTGGCGCAGCACGGTACGCCCGGCAACTATGGGCTCCGCTGCCTTTGACCTTACACCGCTTCAATTAGACTATGTCCGAAGTGCAATTGCAGCGCCAGTCTCGATCGAGAGCATCATTTCGATGCTGGGCCATAGTGAAGAGGGTATACAGCGGTCAGCACACAAGATGGTCACCAGTCTTGCACAGTACCGTAAGCTCATCCTTCAATCGTTGGTCGTGAGCTGACATGACAGCAGACGAATTCCGCACCGCCATTTCAACGCCGGAGACAATGCAGAAAATCATCGCCATGTTGACGCGCTCACCTCTGCCGAAATCCGCAATTAGCACGATTGTAGCTCTGATCGGCCACAGTGAGATTCCTCCTTGTCGACCCTCTTCGTGAACTAACTCTCGATCAGATGACATCCGTGCAGCCACTCCGATTTTACTGATCCTCGAAAACTTGATTTTAATGTTCTATTCTCTGGGGAGCCAAAGAAAATCTCTACTTCCGGTTCTTCTTACTCTTGTGCGACATTGTGAGATGAGGTCTTCCTCCATGTGCCTCGTATTCTAACATTGAATCAGATGATGTCCGGATGGGCATCTCGATGTCAGGGACACTCAGAATCATTTTTGATATGCTGGGCGATAACAAGTTCGGGTGGCCGGAAACAGCAGTCCCCACGCTGATTGCTCTGACAGAGTATAGTGCGTTTTAATATTTTCAGTTACTTTCATAGGCTGACTTATGACCAGCCGACGTCCGTGCCGTCATTTCTGCCCCCGAAACAATGGAACAAATGATGAGGATGCTCCGGGATCCGAGTTCATATATTCGCAAATCGACGCTCAAGGTTATTCCCCCACTTGCGAAGCATGGTGAGCACTCCATTCCTTCAACTTAAATCGTATCTTGACTAGGGAGTAGTGGAAGTGCGTCTGGCACTTTTAACGGCGGGGGCAATAGACAGAGTTGTCGCGATGTTGGGTGAACCAGGGCAGATGATAGCAGACTCTGCGCGGGAAGCTCTTATCACTCTGGCGCAGTATGGTAAGTACCTCCCTCGTGAGCTAGTTTTGACCCTCCACATGCCGACAGATGATGTCCGGGCGATACTATCCACTTTAGACACGATCCAAACAATCAATACGCTGCTGGGGCACCCAGAATGGCATGTGCAGCGATCGGCACTCCATGCTATAACCAGCCTTGCGCAACACGGTGAGACATCCTGTACTCTTCCCTATGGTATTGGTGAGATTTAATTGCGTCAGATGAGCTACGTGTGGCTCTCGCAACGGCGGACACAATTCACAAAATCGTCATGATGCTGGACGATCCTGTGTGGGAGGCCCAACAATCTATGCCGGGATACCAGTCGGCTCATCGGAAACGAGCGGGACTTGAGGCTGTTTTAGCGCTAGCGCTGTACAGTATGATTCCATAGTGGCTAGTACTGTGCGCACACTGACTTTATTCAGATGACGTCCGTTCCGCGATAGTGCGTCCAGAGACGATGCAGAAGATTCTTGCAATATTCTGGGAGCAATTGAATCTGGAATTGAATCTGCAACAGTTGGCCGTGGAGACAGTCGTCGCTCTGGCGGAATATGGTCAGTGGTCAGCCGGCGGGAAGGAGCATGAGCTGACCCACTACTAGACGATGTCCACGCAATAACGTTGACCCCAGAGACCATACGGGGATTCCTGTGGGTACAGCAGAGTCCATTTTGGGAGGTGAGACAATCCGCAAATGAGGCCATTATAAAACTTGCAGAGCACGGTGAACTCATCTGTGTAATCTGGCGTGTAATCAGCTGAAAAAGTTCACCAGAGGGATTCCGAGCGGCAATTTCGCTGGATGTAATGCAGGAAATCTTCACGATGCTCGAAAGTCCTGTGTGGGCTTTTGGAAACTTGACCCTCAAGACGGTTGTTGCTCTTGCGGTGCATGGTGAGTCTTCAGGGCTCCGCAGCTGATTCATAGCCAACCTTCACCAGACGATGTGCGAACCCGGATTTCTGCGCCGGAGACGCTGGGAATAATTGTCACGATGCTTGGCGATCCAACCTCTGATGTCAGAAAATTGGCGCTTGAGACCCTTGGCGGGCTCCTCCACCACAGTGAGCTTTCATTCGATACATGGTAGTGCTCAAGATGATGTTCGCCCAGAGGACGTGCGGTCAACAATTTCAATGCCGGAAACAATGCATAAAATCATGGGTATGCTGCGGGATACAGCGTGGCACGTCCGCCAATTTGCCCTTAACACTGTCGTTACTCTCACCCGACACGCACACGGTGAGCATCCCTGTCCATGTTTGTAGACTTTCTCCAAACATAGTCTCGATGAGACGAGCAACAGCCAGGCAGATTACCGGCGGAGACGGTCGAAATTCTCATCTCAATGCAGAGGGATTCATCGTGGGATGTGCGAGAATACGCACTTGAAGGTCTAGTCAGTCTTTTAGAATACGGTTATTTCTTTCTTTACCAGTTGACTCTTTCACTGATCTCGGATTAGAGGACGTTCGGGCTGCCTTTGTTTCGCGGCCCGACGGGGTTCAACAGATTACCAAGATGCTCGAAGATTCTGTGTTGCGTGTGCAGAAATCTGCACTGGAGGCGACTATATGTCTCCTACAGCACGGTTAACAATTCCATAAACCGTACGTTTCATCAGCTCACACTGATCCAGACGACCTCCGCCCCGCACTTTCTACCCCGGAGAGAATTCAAGGACTTGTTGCTATGTTGGGGGATCCAGTGTGGGATTTCCGACACTCAATACCTACGACTATTATGGCTTTTACGCAGCACGGTGAGTCCCTAGTCCCTGGGCCTCCCACTGAACTAATGCAATTAGCCTCTGTGCGGGCGGAAATCTTAACGCCAGGGACAAGGCGGATACTTATCCAGATGCTCGAGCATCACCACTCTGATGTCCGCCATTTAGCCCTCGGGACTGTTGGCTCCCTTGTCCGGCACAGTGAGACTACATACATAAAGGACCGCGTACACGGAGTGATACCTTGCCCAGATGACATTCGCGGCGCAATTCTGACCTCTGGGATCATCGAAACAATCATTACGACCCTGGGGGATCCCAACTTCGACGTTCGACAATTAGCCTTCGAGTCTATTGGAACGCTTGTGCGGGACGGTGAACCTTTAGCATCATCTCTAGCAACAAAAACCTGACCGTTACTTAGAGAATGTGCGCTTGAAGATCTTAACACCGAATACCATTCGAAAAATCGCCTCATTCCTACGGACTTCGGCTTCAAATGTGAGGGATCTGGCCCATACTACTTTCATCAGCATTTCGCATTACGGTAAGAGCTCGCTGACAGAAACATTTCTGGAGGATGAACTTTGGACAGACGAGGCCCGCGTTCATATTTCAGCGCCGGACACCTTCCCTCTCATAATAAACCTGCTGGGCGATCTGAATTCGGACGTGAGAAAATCAGGATTCCAAACCCTTGTCTCGCTGGCACGGTATGGTAGGCCCCAACAGTGATGTGAGTTATATGCTTCGCCTGACGTTATAACAGATGAAATACGCGAAGCAATTTCGAAGCCGGATACATTGCAGAGTATCCTCAAATTGCTTGACGATGCCGAGTGGATCGTGGAACACTCGGGATTGGAGATCTTTCTCGCGCTTGTAAAGCACGGTGAGGCGTTCAGTCATTGCCACATCGCGCGGGTGTCGTGGGTTGAATTTCCTTCAGACAACATTCGCACGGCAATGTTAGCACTGGACCTAGTCCCAAAGCTCTTCTCTGCGTTAGGGGATCCCGACCCTGAGATGCGAGATGCAGCAAGTCTGATTATCGTAGCACTTGCACAACACGGTCAGGTTCAAGTTCTCTGCGCCCTTCGTGAGCTGACCTCCAGTCAGACGACGTATGCACCGCAATGTCAATCCCAGAGGCAATCCACCAACTGTCTGGACTCCTGGGGGATGTCAATCCGCTTCTGGGAGAAGCAGTTATCGAATGTGCAACATCTCTGCTGAAATATGGTATGCCTCAATAGGCGGACGGAAATAAACTCTCATCTTCTGCAGAACGGTTTAAGGCCTCCATTTCATCACCGAATTCGGTGGTGAACATTCTCAGTCCACTAAATGGCGGGACTGGCGACATAAATATTCTCAACCTATTGACGGAGCTCGTGCCATTCGGTAGATGGCTTAGCTTTTCGGGTTTATTCAATGTTCATGCTGACAGCCTTGTCAGACGACGCCGTTTCATCCGCTGTTCTCGATCATGCAACACTCGAAAGTTTTGTCCGCATGCATCCTGCTTCGAGGAAATCATACAGAACAGCAATGGGGATGCTCTCATTCTCGTGAGTATCAACCGACGCTTTCACCACATTGGTTGAGCGGATTCCAGTGCTATCATAATTCCGGCCGACACGGCCCACAACTTGATTGGAATGCTTCACAACCCGGACCCCGATATTGTGCAATCTGCCATCCAGATTACGTCCTATTTTTTGACAAACGGTGGGATCAGTCTTCCTTCGTTGGAGGCGGTACTTGACGATATTCCAGCTCAATTCAGGCAACACATCCTAAATGAGGGGGTTAAATTTTGGTCGGTCACAGTCAAACTGCTGCAGCACCGCCCTACTGCAAACAATGTGCTGAATATGATCAAAAACCTCGCACAATATGGTCGATCCCTTCAACCGTACAATAAAGAGTTGAGATTGAATTCCCATCAGATGACGCACGGGAGCAAATCCTCCAGTCCTCAGGCATTGTGCACCAGCTTCTGAATATGCTCAACGACGGCACAGCGGACATGGATCGCTGGCAACTCGGGATAAAGGGCTTGCTCGCACTAGGTATCTTCGAGTAGTAAGCAGACGAGGAGAAGTTAAATAGAGATCATATTCATCATTTCCTCGAGACTTCGCTCTACGGGTGCAAAGATAGGGTGTTTCAGGTTACCGTCGTAAGCCCAGCTACTGGGCCGCGCAAGGACGCGAGGCTGGGCAACGATTTTGGACCTCTACCACAGGGGCAGAATGGAAAACCGCGCATAGGAGGTGAGGTATACGGAGGAGGCCTCATAATTGCGACGGCTCCGAAACGGGTTAGATAGAAATACTGAGCGTTTCCATCTACTGTATTTAACACAGGAAAACAACTCGATTGTTGTGTAGAAGAAGCGACAGGTGGGCAAAATTCAATGGCGGCAGACGGAACACAGTGAATGGTCTGGGTATCGCACTTGGTAGCACATGGCGTGCATCTGCGAAGGGTAGGTGAATGTTGGAGGATTTTCTCGGCAAATATTTCCAGTTCGATTCGGGGCTAGGTGAATATGCTGGACCGATTGATTCCTTTTTCGTTCCTTGCCTTGCTGGTCACAAATTCGCCCCAACTGAAATCGGTCCTTCATATACACTGGCTGAACAGTGGAATGAAGCACCTGGTAGCACACTGGAATCTACGAAGCTTGAACAAGTGCTACTTGGCGTATTGCAGACGATCCCCGTTCGAATCGGGGCCAGGTCATGGCGAGATTGTGATAACTTTTTCGGAGCGTTTCGATGAATGGATCAAACAGAAGCTTGAAACAAGAGAGTACAAGTGTAATCATGCGCACCTGTAGCACCCGAGTGCATCTGCAAATGTTCCTCAATATTACCGCAGAGGGCCTTCGTTCGAGTCGGGGCAGGTGCATAAAAGAGTGTGGCGGTGTCTTGACGAGGTGGATGGATGGGCAAAGGATGGGATGGGAGCCTGGGTCCGCGCCCGGCCGAGGCGCATAGTTGTGTTCCTGCTTTGGATATTCGTATCGGAAAAGTGAAAGGAACAATCAGAAGCACAGAAGTTCGATTTCTCCGGGGAAGCTTCAAAGCGGGAGCATGGATAGACCCGCAACACGATGAGATGTCAAGTGCAAATATCGGCACAGAGTATATAGTGACGACAGCATATGCGAAGCTGAAATCTCGTTAGCTCTGAGGCACCGAATTTGAAGGATGTCCGAGTCGGCGCCAAAGTTCACGAATCATGATTCATATGAAGAGAAGAACCAGCGAAGCGGCGTAGGCAAAGAGGTCTTGAGGCCAACTCAACTGGGGACGTGCCAGAGTTTTCCAGCAGTTCGATCGACGCCAATGGCAGAAGCGCAAGGGTTTACCGAAAGAAAGAAAAAACTACCTCGCCCCGTTTTTTTTTTTCAAGCGGACCTTTCGGCGGACCTACCTATCACGTGATGCCCAAATCGAGTAATATTTCACGTGCAGACTTCCGGGAAATGCCGTTCATGGGTTGAAAAAGTCAAACCAAGGTCCAACCGACCGTTAGAACATCTCTGGAGGGCCTAATCAGTCGGAGCCAGGTATTCGATCGATACAGATCCCGTTTCAAAGCCTGGAAACTTCAAACACATTTACCCACCTCAGTTAGCACTCCGGCAGTTCAATGGCACTGACTTCAAATGAGATAGCTACAAGAATGCTCAGGAAAGTTCAAGATGTTCAATTTACACGATTAATTCGTTTAGAGCAAGGTAAGGTCAATCTGTCCTCAATTTCGGCTAAATCTAACAACAATTACCGTTTTCTTGAGGATTTTGGGCCCACCAAAGTGCCTGCATCGTCTTAACACACTTAAATTTGGGTTGACGCGGTCCCCGGAGGTCTCTCAGCCCAAAATACCCCGACCCATAATTTTTTTAAAAAAAAGTATCCTCTCAATATCCTCTTGCTAATGCTCCCCCGGGGGGAGGGGACTTCGAGGAAGTAGCACGAAGATAGGGTATGAATAACAGGCTGGATCCTGAAGGACAGAGAAATTATTCCGTGATCCAGAGATCGTGCAGCTCTCGCTTTTTGGGGTGTGGAAGGAATATAAAAATGAGTATAAACAAAGTTTAATCCTCGTAATTCGAATCGGGCCTGATTCCGGTCAGATATCAAAAAGGCCGAGAGAATTCTGATCAATTCATACAGTAGGTGGCTATTTTATACATGGAGCGGTACCGTATAATTTCTCAAGTGAATCATGGTAAAGTATGCTCGAATCATCGTGTACGGGTAGGAACAATTGAATACGAGTCAAATGAGAGATGCGAATCATTTATGAATCATACCGCGACTCACATGAGTCCCAAACCCTTGCCCTTATTATTCTTGAGGACAAGATCAGATATTTGAGACATTTATCTTTGAATTGGCAAGTGGCGGTGAAGGGTCGGGCCAATCGGAAGATGCTGATGGGATCATATAACACACGGACCGACCCACGTGTACATCATTGATGGCCCGGACTTAGGGACGAATATCAAGTCCCCGCCCACTCTAGCATGCGCCAACGTCTGCGACACCCGTCTGTGCCCGATTGCACTCTGTTTCTACTATGTCGTATACTCCCTTAACTCGATTACATCGATTGGAAATTCTCATGAAGTCAAACGTGTGAAGTCCTCGACGTGACTGTGACTCATCTTCAACCTACCGCAGAGTTGCGGGGACATAGAGAACTACATATAGGCATAGGTTAGCTGTCATGTACACTGTAGCACTCACCACTTCTATGTAGACAATGTGAACTATATTGTTTGGCAGGCAACTATAGCGACTATAGAGACTACATATAGTCTACATTGAGCACTATAGCTAAGCGGGGAACTATGGTCAGGAGATATTAGAGAGGTTGCGCAAAGCCGCATGCAGCTGCACAAAGCCGCCTGCGGAGATACCCTCTATTTTTTCTGCACATCACCAGGATGGCTAATCAGTGCATCCCAGACCACTTGAGCCAAAGGCCAAAAAGCCGCATCGAAAGACGTTACGCGGCCAAAAGCCGCATGCGGCTTTTGCGCAACCTCTCTATTTTCCTGATGAATTTAGGCACCAGTTTTGGTATTCCGGGGAACTTAAATAGCCAGAGCATGTTGCTATGGCCTTTGTTGGGGCAGACATTGTTAATGACTGGCATAGATGTCTCCCTGACTCAGAGGATGCATTTATTTAATTGGTAGACTCAGCCATCGACCATCTGTTTACGCACTACAAAAATGCTATCTGTTGGCTCTGATGGCTGCAGCGCAAACAGGCTAATGACTTGAATATTTTCTACGACATCCTCGACGATGCCGACCCTCTCTTGGCTCTCTCTCTGTAATTTGAAGGTCATGGGCGCATAGACCTTCCCCTCAACAGTTCCCCGCTCCCTTCCCGTTCACCGCCGCCCGCACGCTCGCTTGTCCTCCGCGCTCACTGGCCCCAGCAAGGTCCAGCGCGCGCACCTGCTCTACCTCTACCTGCACGGGCTCAATCTCGGCCTTCTACCGGTCATCGCCTGCGCACCCGGTGGGACACAACGTGCTCCATGGGCGGACCGACGATATCCTGGAACAGCACGCACCCGCAGAGCGCCGGCAGAACTGCGTTTCGCCGTACTTCCCCAGCGGGCTCTCGGATGACGTGGCTTTCATCGGGACGCGGCTGCGCAGGCGCGGGTACATGTGGATTTCCGCGTGCTGGCGCCGGGTTAGATTAGCTTGCCCGGTGCACAGGGAAGGACGGGACGCACGCAGATGCAGGTGCTGCAGTCACACTCCATGACCTTACTGTTCTCTATGTCCGCCGGGCCCGTCTGCTCGAGGCAGCTCCCGAGGGTAGGTCTTCTCTCGCCTCAAGCGGCTCCGCTGCCAGCGTCGCGGGCCCGTGGAACACTGGCGGCGCGTACGCGCGTGGCTTCACGGGCCTCTCGGACCCCGGGTCCTCCTAGACGCTCAGCCCCCATGTGTCCACGTCCCTACAAATCCGCACGTTGACCCCGACGACGCCATCGTCCTCGAGGCCCTCGCGCACGATGCCGAACGATTTGCTGTACGTCCAGCGGTGCACCACTTGCTTTCTGTTGAACACATACGAGACAAGGACGCCCGCGCCCAGCCCGTCGGTCACCATTCGCGAGTGTGAGTGTGATCGCGGCCTTGCAAACGAAGAGGTAGCTTTTATTGACGCAGATGGAGCAGCCACAGACGTGCAGGTGCACGGGCGTGAGGCTCTCCGGGTTTCCCGCCTTGTGTTACTTAGAATCACAGTAGTTTGTCTAGATTAAATCTAATTACCATTAAACATTCACATAATAGTCAAGGCTTGGAAGCGTCCTCCAGCCTAAGCCTGTCGCTGAGGGTTGCGTCTTGCACATCAGGGAAAGTCTTCTCTATAGTTTTGTGACATTTTAGCTCAAAACCTCTTGGGGGGGGATCCTTGGATATTTTTCGCAAATGTGTGCACATTGTCAGTAGAATAAACAAAATTTACTGAAACTTTGTGGGAGCTCAGGCAAGGTGAGCTTGGAAACCTGCCTGAGAGTATGTGAGCTCTGAACCCTCTCCTTCTGCATCGCCCCTCCGCTCATCTCTTCTCGGCCGTGCCTCCGCAGGACGTGAGTTCTGCACCTTCTCCTCTTCAGTGTTCGCTGACCTGTGGGCAGGATCAGATCACTCGTCTCCTATCTTAATTTTCACCCACATTCTATATGTATCACCCGGTATTCACAATTTCCATTCTCTTGATACCCTCATGGCCTGACCAATTGCATTAAGAGCCTCAATGACGTGGAAGTCTTAACCCTCCCTGTTTGTGCGTTCCACTTGTTTCCCCCTCCCTCTATCCCTACGATCATTCGCAGTGGTGCTGGTAGCGATGCATGCAGTCCATGCTGAAGTTCTTCTTCTTCCAGACAATAGCTTTGAAAACTGGATCTCGGCCATTGACTCCTTTCTCGGACATCATGCCGGTGTTGTGCAAGAGAAATTTGGCACGATCAGTTCTCAGGTGGCAGTTATCGTAGGGGAGATCAAGCACAAGAATATTACCTCTCAACTCAACATTGTCGGCACCTGGAAGTTTTCGAGCGAGGAGGCGCACATGTTTGCCACACGGCTCACTCAATGCGTCGATGATAATTCAATGTAGTTCCTATGTATTCATTTTTTCAGTGGCATCCCAGACACGATTGAAACATGGTTCATTTCTCGCCTTGACACTCCCACCATTGCACGCGGAAGCTGCTACCGGCGAGAGCGCCTGTGATGATGAGCTCGACATAGTACTGATGTTCTTCCCCGCATATATCCAACTTCTCACTCAGGACTCTGAGAAGCCTGAATGTGCTCATAATGACGACAACAGGAGCGAGACAGAGAATTTTGGCTTGAGCGCAAACATTCTGACTTGGGAAGGAATCGCTCTCCGCAACGCAGCGGACGGTACAAACATCTCGCGCACTCTTGATCTAACCTATGGACCGCTATGCAGCACTGTCAGGTCTCTCCAGTGCTGCATAGTGCCTCTTGGTGCTCCATACCTGCAGTTTTCCAGATGAAATCCGCAAAGATGCAACCCTTCTCCCTGATGACCCTCGCGGAAGGCTCTATCGCACGGTCTCTATCGCTCTTAGCCATGATCCTCTCTAGCCCGTGTTTTCATCCACCTCTCCAATTTTCAACTTCACGAGTGATTTTTTTCAGTAAATCTTGAATAAGCCAGAATAAGGACGGGGATGTCCCATCCTATCTTATGCCTCGAAGGATCCACCCAGTCGCGTCTGGATGACGACTCTGTCTAAAGCCGATATGCTAGCTCGCATTGGCTCAAGAAGTTGAAATAAGACTCAACAATCCAATGAGTGGGTGGGTCATGCGGTGGGAAGTCGAGAAAAGTGATATTCAGCACGATGTGGTACGTAAAATACGCGCTACACGCAAGCTGAAAGCTTATGGCGGTCCTGTTGCACTTTTATTCCATGCGTAAGATATGTGAGTTCCACGTAACACTGACACTAATACATCGGCTTCGCTATCCATCAAGGCCATTCAAACATCCATTTCCTCGTTCGTTCCGACAACGAAGGCGTAATCGGGGCGCTCGCGGGAGGCAAGTATCGCAACCCCGAGCACAACCGAGTGCTGCATCGCATCGTTGCCCTTATGCGATCCCACTCTATTTGGATTACGCATTACCTTCCTTCTTTGCTTAACTTGGCCCACAAGCCGTCCCGAGGGTTAGCGGCTCCAACTCTTTCCTTAGATGTCGGCGATCTCTCGAGGATCTTACCCCTCTTCACACCGAGTTCATCCGAACAAGCTAATATTTTCGCTGCTTTTTTGTGGGTTAGCCGATGGCAACACCTCGTCTGGGCTGCTCATTTGCGTTCATCTTCGCTATCCCATTCATTTTGCAACCTGGAGTTGGCTAGTGCCCCTTCTTTATAATGCTACTGTCTGTGTTTGGTGTTCTCTCCGGAACAGATCTAAGAACAAGAGTGATTCATTCCGACAGCTCGACCAGATATGGACAATTCAGGGATCACTCTCGTCTCCCGCACACACATCGTGGCTCGAAATAGTTGTCAATGATTCGCTGAAGTGTCTTCCCATCCCTTGCTATCCGCGGTGTAATTTCAGCCACGTTCCCCAGGCGCCATCTACGGGATGTCTCAAGGACCTCCGAGCACCAACATTGATTCTGTGCGTCTAATCGACTTCACCTTTGTGCACGAACTGACGCCCACGGGTTGACCGCATTCTCCCATTTTCGGTCAAGTGATACTGGTATAAGGTGCTCTTGGCTGCACGCGTCGCGCGGCCCACTCCGCCGTCATCACGGTGGGTGGGCTGCAGGTGGCCGGTTTTATTGCCAGCTTGCCCCTCCACGAATACCCGGTACCGCTGTGACGATGTTCGGTGGTACCAGCGGCGCTGGGGAGCATCGCGTCGATTAGATGGACCAGCTGCGGACCAAAGATTGTGTTGGGGCCCTTGCAACACGATTGCCGGTACCTATCACCGGCCTCGACCGACGACGAGGATGAGCTGTAAACACCATTATCCAGATGGAAATGGATAACAAAGGCTGTTAATCGACGATTTATACTTTGACTACCCACACCCTGCATCGGGGCCAGTCATCCGTATGAGCCGATTTCTTGGCACAATTATTTGGTATTAGCTTGCTTGTACACATGCACAACGTTCCTAAAATAAAAGGTCGCCACGAAGTGCTAACGAATTGGAGTGAAGTGGTTGGGGAGAAAGAGAAACTCAGCCAATTGCAGGGCAGGAATACTCCAGCCATCATGCATTGTACCTTTGGAAGACATGCAATACCGAGGCCCCCCATTCGCATGTCCGAAGCACTGACACGGTTACACTAGAACCCACACAGGCACTAGCGAAGACGCCATACTCTCACAATACCACTATCAGAGAACGAGTGCAGTTTTTTAGCGTGCCGAAGGCCTACGTGTAGCCCTGTTATGCGGTCAAAAGACGGGCCGAGTTCAATAAACCGGCTCTGTCAAAGTTGACAGAGCCAAACCACCAGCCCTTGAGCCCCTATATAAGCGCGTTGTTTGGCTATGCTTGGTGATACGGGACGCGCGTCGTAGCACGTGATCGATACCTCGGACACTGGTGCTGACGCTGGCGCTCACCCATCTCTTCCCTCCCGCTCCCTTCTCGGGTGCCGCGGAGAACTCGAATCGCGCTGGTAGGTAGCCTTTCTTTTACTTTGTAATTTTTATACGCGAATGCTGATTATGTGCGCGATAATCAAGGCTTCATGGCCCTCGCACCTTCGACTCCCCGCTCACCGCCTTCCTCCTAGGCCCCGGCGTCGACTATCTCAACCATCTCCACCGGTGCGTCTTTCCCTTTCCCCTCCCTCCCCCACCCAAATAACACCACGCTAACGCTACTTCACTCTAGCCGGTCCGCCCGCTTCCTCACCCTCGGCGCCCTCGTGCACGGCTAACTCTGGATCCACCGTGCAGGAGCGCGCGCTACTAGGTGCGCTCGCATGGGAGGCGCACCCGCTCAGCGTGTGCTGTGCGACGCCGGGGGTGTCGTGTTTGTGGGGTGCGTTTGCGTCTTTGCCTTTCCCTGTACCTATACTTCGCTTCATCCATGTCCTTTCCCGTTCTCCCCCTCGTTCCACGTTACCCGGCCTTCCCCGTCCTCCCCCATGTTACTTCTACTTCGTACCCTACCTTCCACTCCTTTCGCCCTCTCCCTATATTTCCCTCCCTCCGCGTCGTCGAGAGCCATAACACTTTTTCCTTCGTCCTTCCCTCCACCGCGTCCTTCTGCGTCTACGTCCACGTCCCCCTTCCCCTACTCGCGCTCCCGCTGCCGTCGCTCTCGCCGATGAAGCTGGCGTCGGTGCTCGCGCGCTCACCTCCTCCTTCCCGTCCAGCTCCTCCCGCTCCTCCCTTCCTCCGTACTCATACCCGTCCTTCCCTTCCCCTCCCCTTCCCCGCATCCCTCTGCATCTAAGCCACGTCATCCACGTCTCCTCCCGCTCCTTACCCTGCCACTCCGCGTCCCGCTCGTGCTCATCCTCCTTCCTCCCGCTCGTGCCTCTCCTCCTCCCTTACCCCCCGTTACCCCCCCGCCGACGCTGCGGTCGGCGCTCACCCCGTCTTCTCCTTCTCCCCTTACTCTCGCCCGCTCATCCCCGTCCGCTCCTCTTCATCCTCTTCCCTCCGTCTGCTCCTCCCCTCCTCCATTTCCCGCGTCTTCCGCTGCCCACGGTGCTCACCCATATCCTTCCTTCCGCCGTACTCCTCCCGCGCACCTGCTCCCGCCTCTCCATGCCTCCTCCCCTCTCCCTCCGTTATGCTGGCGCCGGGGCTGACGTTGGGGAAGCCGCTGACGTCGACGGTGACCTTGTTGCCGACCACCGCGCCAGCACCCTCCTTCCTTCTCCTCCGTTCCGTTCCCTTCACCGTCCCCCTTTCCCCATCTTGCTCCTCCCGTTGGCGACGTCCATTTCCTTCCCATTCTTCTCCCTCCTCTCCCTACCTCGCGCACCGCGTCTCCCTCCCATCCTCTGCTGCTTCTTCCGCTTCTCCTCCGCCGTACCTTTCCCTCCTCCGCCGCGCCTTTCCCTCCTCCGCTGCGCCTTTCCCTCCTCCGCCGCGCCTTTCCCTCCCTCCCGCCCCTCTCCTCTCCCGCCCGCCCCTCCCTCGTCGCCCGCATTTTCGCTGACGCTTCCCGCTATCTTCCCTTCCCCTGCCTCGTTCCCCGTCTTGGTCGTCCCCTTCCCGCTGCACGTCGGCGCTCATTCCTTTCCCTCGTTCTTCCCCGTCGTCCACGTCACCCTTCCTCTCCGTACCCTCTTTCCTCCGCGTCTCCCCTCCGTTCCTCGCTCCTCCTTCCGCTCCTCTCCCCCCGCGTCTGGTCCTGCTTCCTGTCCGCCTCCTTTCCCGCCCGCTCTTCCCTCGTACGCATCCCTACTACTCCCTATCTTGCTCCACCCACCCCAACGCACCCTGGCGTTGTCGCCGACGCGAACGCTGGCCTCGGCGCTCACACCGCTCTCCTCCTTCCCGCCCATCTGTTCCTGTCCACACACTCTTCTCGCTCCTTCTCTCTCCTTCCCTCGTCCCCGGCCTTCCCCGGTCCTTACGCTGGCGTCACCACCGCTGATGCCGACGGCCATGCTGCCGCCGGTATCGTCCCCCTCCTCCCAGCCCTATCCTTCCCCGCGTATTACTTCTCTCCTCTGGGCTGACACCGACGTCGGCGCTTGTGCCTCTCTTTGCCTTCCCTTCATTCGCGTATCCTTCTTCTGCTCCCATCCTTCTCCTTCCTTCCTTTGTTGTCTCTTTCTCCTCTACTCCTGCTGACACACTCCCTCCCCGCAGGCCCCGACAACGAGCCCCTCGGCCTCCTCGCCGCGCGCGCATGCGGCGACTGGTCCCGCGCGCTGCATACCTGGGCGACCACGCCCGCGGACGACTGGGACTACGACGATGAGGCCTACCCCGCTGAGAAGGGCGCCGCAGCCGATGCCACGGACAGCAAGCGCGACGACATGGACGCGGCGCACGCCATCCACGAGCAAGACCGCGTCGTCCCCACGCGCACCGTCCCCACGCAAGCGCAGAAGCAGCGCGTGCTCCCCGGTTGATCCTCGACGGACCGTACGGCGGGCCTACGCCGCGCGCTACTCTTTGCGGGCGCGAGCGGGGCGACGTTCACGCTGGGGGTGCCTGACGAGCTCGTGGGGCGCGCGACGCTGCCGCTTGGCGCGGGGGGCGAGGAGGTAAGAACGACACGGGTGGTGTGGTCTTGGTGTGTACCGTCATTTGGTGAGTTCTGTCGTCCTTCTTCTACATCTCCGCGTGTGATGCTAACGCCCCCCGCTCCTCTCAAGGCGCCATCAACTGGTTCGCGCCCTACCTGCTGCAGATCGCCACGCGCGCCGCCTTGCCCGGCTCGCCCATCAAGCTCTCGATACGCATCTACGTGACGTGTTTCTGCGACCCGGACGCGGTGCCCGCGATCCCGGGGTGCGTCGTCGCGGAGGCGCGGCCGCACGTGGATGTTATGCTCGCGGAGCTCCTGGGTGGAGGCGCAGCCGACGAGGAGGACGATGAGGACGGGGGGAAGCGCAAGTCAGAGGCGTCGAGCGAGAGCGCGAGCGTCGAGGGGCTGCCTGCGAAGGTTGCGCCCGTTGCGGACGCGGATAAAGGCGACTGGTTCGGGGAGGACGCGCACAGGGGCGGCGTGGCGGTGGTCGCGGCAGACCCGGGCGGGCTGATCCGCGAGGCGGGGAATGCGGTCGCGAGAGCGAATTTGGGCGCGAGGGGGAGGCGGGGTGGTGTTTTGTGCGGAGGTGTTTACTGTTTAGGCCTTGCCCACAGCGGGGGTGAAGGCTGGACGGTGTATTTCTATGTCTATTGCTATGTCGAGTTTCTGCTAGACGTACTCACAGATTTCCCGATGATTGCGTATTGATTATGTACAGTTATTACCTGCAGGTACGCACCGCGGCATCAGGCTCCGTCCTCCCGTAGAGGAAGTGCGCAGCATGCCGGTGCTCGATCCATCTTAAATTGTACCTCGACCGAAAATTATCTGTCCCACAGGTGAGGACGTGAGTGGTTATGAGTTAAAAAATAACCCCGCCGCATCTCCTTACAGTCAGACCCCGAGTCGAACGGGCTCCCTGCCAATCAGTATGTGATGTATTTATCGCGCGCTATCCAGCTTCTTATCTGTTCGGTGTCGTTGGATATGGTTCACAATTCTTAGGCTCCCCATGAATTAACTTCCAGTCCGTGAAGCAGAGGTCAAAGTGCCCGACCCCGAGTCCTGTCCCCGAATATATATGGTTCAGGATTTTGGACGCCGGCCGTAGTACTTCACCATTCTGGCAGTAGTACGGATAATTCTAATGGGAAACACGGGTTTCTCAGAGAAACCCCGGACATCAGAGAAATCTTCAAAAATTCTGATGTGAAACCCCTCTGAAACTTCGGCCTCGGGCCGGTCTACTCGGGGATCATCCCGACACGAATCCATACAGCCGCCACTCATATGCGAATCTTGAAGCTGGTACCTCATGTGACATGCAATATATTATATATCCGACCCTGACCAGCAACTGATCAATAATTTTGACAACGACAAGGCTTATGTTTCACTACAATGGCTTGTTAAGTAATTTGACATCTCCTTCGTATTCGGCACACTTCAATGGGTTCTGTTCATTAACTTGCCGTACTTCCTGATGGACGCTATATTTGCAACTGCTGTATGCCTCTCAATCTGGGCATTCCCTGCCAGCACTACTTCCACGCTTGGATCGATGTTCAAGGTTTACCATTCCACATTTCTCTGATTCAGCCACGATAAGTCTTCTAGTTTTCAAATCTGAGTGCGCAGATTGGGTGATATTATTTGTTCCAGGTGGTACCAAGACCCTGCCTTTGCAACTGAATTGATACCGGCGGCGTGCCGGACACACGAGGTTAAGCGTCAGGAGTTTAAATTTGAGACTTCTCGACAATTCGGTCCGTCTTTGCATTGAATCCAATTGATACGACATTCCCATGCCGCAACGCCACCCCCTCGGACTCAGACCTTACCCGCTCGGGTAATGTTTCACAGCGTTCAAGCCACAATTCATCCTCTTTTGGCTGGTGTACAAACTAGTGAACAGGTAGATGACCTTGTTCAAAGTCTTCAGTATCTCCAGTAAGCCCTCACACACTCATTTCTTCACATAAATCTAATGCTTTCACGTACCAGCCAGCGAAACATCGAGGAAAGGATCCACCCATAATTTCATATAAAGGTCGTCCTCGCACTGTGCGGCTCACGAATGCACGGGAGGAACGTAGCCAGGGAGGTGGAGGTACTGCCGGGATCAATACTCGCCGTCGCGAAGTCATCAACTCGCTCGCTGACTCCCGGGTGAATGAGGACAACTTGGATTCTGGTCCTAATCCGAAGAAATCCCGTTCTGGGCGCACATACAAATGTGCACTGTGCCGGAAAGAGGGACACAATTGTTCTGTTATATACCGAGCCGATGTGGGAGGGACAAGGCCCGAAGGTTCCGGACCGGGAACGGAACCGGAGACCGGATGACCGGAACGTTCGGAAATAAAGTAAGTGGATCACAGACACCACAGGAGGTAAGGGTGTGCGTACTACCTGGGCCGGCAGTTAGGAAGTCGATTGGTGAAGACCGGAAGGTAAACCGGAAAGCGACTCAGAGCAAGAGGAAGTCAAGCAACGTTAATAATCAAACTGAAGTACAGGGTGTAACTAAAGTGTATATATAATAAAGTCCGTTATTGTAATCCTAAATGTGGTAATGGTAATGTGACCATGAGCGTAACAATAAGAGGATGCCCAAATGCGGATGAAGAAGAGAAGTCAAGTACGAGACAAAAGAAAGAAGACGGATAAACGGGAAACGCTCAGTAATCCTTCATTGCGTAAAAACCCGTTCATCCGAGGCGGTCCGAAACCGGCCCGGACGGTTCCGGTGAACCGGAACCGGAAGGGAGTCGGGTGATCCCGGGATTCGGATGCACGGATGTAACATGTTCCCATTGTCCGAACATAGAGTAGAAAAACTTGTGGAATCAATAGTACTTGCTATTCAACCTATTGGATTCTGTTGTGAAATAATTGGATTGTGTTACTCGTATCGGTGCATGGCGAGTGGGCCGGAACTCGAAGCCTTACGGGGATACCGGCCGGTAGGGTTTCTGTGGGAAACCCGGGTTGCTCAATAACACAGCAAATATTGTAGGGGTTTCTCTGAGAAACCCGGGTTTCTCATTAGAATTATCCCAGTAGTACGCCCTGAAAACTTGAACAGGCCCGCTATTTGGGAGTGAACACGGTTCCACCAAATATCTGGACAGGCGAGCGCAATTGGGGGCGAGCGCGCGGCTCGACCTTCAAAAAGTAGGAACGGAGCAGTGCGTTGCAATATTGATAACCAGCTACGCAGTGTACAGCGGATCTTGAGGACGGCGGGGAATTAGAAGAGAATATCGTCGGGAGATGTAAGAGGTAAAAAATGCAGGGTGACGCTGCCCAGTGAAACGGAGAGCGCCGTAGGCGGCTCCTTATGGGAGGAACCAGATGTTCCTATTCATGCTTAATGGCGAGGGAAATGAAAACCAGGAGCATGAGATCCGCCGTAGTTTATTTCAAGGCGGCCAAATACATGAAACCACGACTTTCGAAAGATTGTTATGTGCGAAGGAATAATCAAAAGATGACACAGTTGCACTGCGGCTTCTACACCGAAGGAGTTTCGGGCCTGCACGCGGCAGTAATCCTGGTGGGCGAATACCTGGGCGATGGGCGGGCTGAGTGTCGGACTTTGAAATGGGACAACTGTGGCATGATGGAAGGCATATGGCAGAGTACATCCATTCAATCTGACAAATTTTTGAGATCCGTCGAATATGGTCCGGCCAAAATACGCACATTTGTGAGACGTCACCACGAGCAAATCCCTAGCCTCCAGTTGTTGAAAGTAGCCTTTGACTAAACCCAAGTCGACCTCAGGATCGGAAGGAGATAAACGCAAAACTCGGACCAACACCTGCTGGAGGGCTGGGAGCGGGGAAGTGGCGACGGCAGCGTCCATTTCCGAAAATAATTCGCACATCGAGTGACTGGCGCCTGAAATGGTGTAACTTGGAACGGTCAAAACAAGGATTTCGATCGCATTTTCGGGGTTGAGGCAAAGAATCACCGGATAAGTTGCAAAATGGATGTCAAGGGACTTGAGGGCCGGGACCTGGGAAAGATTGATCTCGAATACAGATCCTGCAAGACTTGAGTGCGTGCACATCTCAGACACGAGAGGCAGAGCTTACTGCCATAGATTCGCAGTCCAGTGATGCTCATGCGTGTGGCTGTCAGTAGCTGGACCAGGGCAGACGATCCAGTATCATGAGCGGTCTCGAAATCCACCAAATGTGTAAAATCGAAGGGAGATGAAGGCAGAAGGAGCCAATCTTCGATGTTGGATGTGTGCTTCAGCCTCAGGCTCTTGATTTGCATAGACTTGTCGCTGGGGCGATGGGTGCTGGGGGTGGGGAAGTAAGAGCGCAGATAAACGTCGTCAAAAGTGAGCCTCTCCAAATGACGAGTGCTGCTCTCGAATAGGGAAGCAAGGGGATCCCAGTGCCCATGGGATGAGTCCAGCTTGAGGTTGACCAGTCCCACCTCACGGATGGAAGGCAATCCAATGAGATCCTGGGTCAAATGAAATGCCTCGTCGTCGGACAAATTCATATCGGCGAAACTGAAACGGAGTTTGCGCAGGACAGGGAAATTTATGGTCGTGAGCGGCTGAAGAATCTCAGCGGTTGCGAGAATGCTGAGGCACTGAATGAATCGCACGAGGTGGGGTGAAGTCATGAGGATATCGGCGAGGCGAAGCGCCATGGCGGCCACTTCGAGTTCGGTACACATATTTCCACCAGGATTGTCGGGTAGTTCGTACGGATCGAGGATAACCTGGCGGAAAATCTGAGATTGGGCCGCGATACCCATTCTCTGGCAGACGAGGGCGAGGGATTTCAAGTCAGTGTGAGATGGATCCAGTGGATTTTCCTCAACCTGGCGCGCGATATGGTCGCAGAGCTCCTGGACGCTGAAGACGCTCCGGTTCATGGTCCTGGCGGGAGTGAAGAACGAGGCAGAGAAGCCGTGTTGATCCCGGGCCTCACGTGGGGTGCACATGATCAGGCCGTCGCACGTCAACACGCATCAACAACGCGTGAATGAATGATGGGAGGCGCTGCATGGCCTTACGCCGCGCATGCGTCAGAACACCGTTCCTGCGGGCTGTTCTTCTTGTCGCATACTTGGACTTGGACATACGGACCGGCAACAGGCTTGATTATTCTGGCTGCCTCTGAATACGGATCCAACCTGTCTTGCTGGACCTCCTTAGGGCATCTATCGACAGTATACAAGAGCTCAGCTATGAGAGGAACGATTCACCGCTCGTGTGTTTCATCTATTAAGGTTCCCGAGCGGGATATGTTCAAACCAACTCTAGCTCTGGAGCGGCTCGTCAAGGAGGTACAGAGGATCCGGCAGTGAATGTAATGTGAGAGCCGGTTTGAATTTGAAGAACGCAAGCTGTTGCTGGGGGGTGTTCCTGAACCTCCTCTCAGCTCGGACGGAAATCTAGAATTAAAAAGGTCCTTGGATTCAGCTGGATTGTCGGAAAAATTCCAAATCGCTTGCAACGGCTTGAATCCGCTTGAGACCTTGGGACGGCTTACGAGTGCTCGGAAGACGTGCCTGAGTGCCTTGCAATCACTCCCAAGCCGTCTCAAGCTACTCCGGGGCAACTTACAAGGTGACCCAAGCCGTGGCAAGACATCCAGGGCTTGCTAGAGCTTGAGACGGCTCGGAATACATTTTGTTTCTATTAGTACAGAGAGTAAGGAGGCACATTTAATTGATATTATGTACACGCAGATACATTCACCATCAGCCAATTCCGAGCGTGGTCTATCCCACACGCCGCCGCCTCCTGAATCTCCCCAGCGTGGTCATCCACCAGGTCGCCGCCTCCCGACTCATCTCAGCGTGATCAATCCGCAAGATCGCCGCCCCCAGAATCCTCACAGCCGTGGGCCTCCAACACTGCATCTTCATCACAATCTTCAGCTGGGCACGAGAGCATCAGTCCACAGCCTCGCCGCAACAGGATACGCAGGAGATAGTGAATGGAACGACGTTTAAACAAAAGAACATGTATTTTTACAGAATTGAATTGATGTACTACATTTACGTGCGTCTGTGTGTTCTCGAGCGGAGCTTCTCGTCGTCAATGCGAGCGCGCAATCGGCAGTGTAAGCCGGCTTGCAAGGAAATGCCCATCTCTTCCCGCTCCGGGTGCTGACCATCAAAGAGCTGCGGTGAATTCGAGGTTCCGTCAGGCGACCAACAGGTGAGTCGCTGCCCACATACTGGCTGCGCATGACGCGTGCACATTTACGAGGTGGGGTGGAAGTGGCTGAATCGTTGCGCAACGAGGTTCTATCTCGTTCTAAAATGTTTATTAGGTCGACGCCGGATTAATTACGAGTAAAGTATATGCACTGTGCCACTTCTGTGCGTAAAGCTCCCTCTTTATGTCGGCAAGGTTTCCCTCGATGGCTTCGAGGTGTTCGTCGAGGGAGCACCATTTACCAGGCTCAGTGCCCAGCACAGTGTTTGAAAGCGACGAAAGGGGTGGACGTTCAGTCGCTGGAGACGCAGATGAGTCGGAGTCAGAAGAGAAGGAGTAGGAATGCTTCAGTCAGCGAGCCGTTTCCCTCTCGGGTTCAGAGTCGGATACATGTGTTATATTGGAATCCGTACGACGAGGAGCGTTCCGAGGAGACATTGGTGAGTGGGTAGGTGGGTTTTGGTGTGGGCAAGAAGTGTGGAGCAAATGATGTCATTGTTTGGCTGCGCTATATCAATCTGCAGCCTGTGACTCTGTGACTCCACCTCTCTTGCTTTCGTCCCACCACCACCCCTACCATTAGCACCTCCTACACTCGCGACAGACACGACGCCGATGCCCCTGTACCTTCCTCCCAAGGGTAAGCATTATTTCCTCTCTTCCTATCCCATAGCTCATGTCTCGCCCCAGGACTTCCCGCTGGCTTCCGATAACAAGCTCCACTGGATGTGCTGAGGTACGCCCGTCGTCTCGTCGCCCTCGGTTTGCTTTACGCTCACTCTTGCCTAGCACCTGACTGATTTATGATATCTGCTGATGGCTTGCAGGTACAAGGTATGTCTTTCAACTGTCCTCGCTGCACACACGTACCTGACCTTATATTCCCAGGTATGCATTTACACCCGCCACTTGTTATGTTTCTTGTTCCTCCCCTCCCTCCCTACCGTACAGTGCTCCTCATCACATCACGGTTCCGGATTTGGCAGTAAACAGTCGTAAACTTTGAACTTCTAATTACATTTATTGTTGAGTATATCCACCTCTGGAAACACCGGAAAACCAACGAACGAAAGCCAAAGAACATTCGGTGTGCTCAGCTAGTCCATCGGACAAGATTTTTATTTCACACGGCGCGAAAAGTGAAACAGACCCTAACCCTAGTATGTTACATAAGCAATTGCCTATTCGGGACAGGCGCCGCCCGGGTGCTTTCCAGTCGGCTTGCGCGAGCGATGACATTGACGTCCCGCATAACCTCTGCAGGGATGCGTCAATGTGATTTATACTTCTTGACAGCATACGCTGCTTGGCGGAGGTTCAAGCCCATCCTTAAGATACATGTAGTGAGTTAACGGTCGGAAGTAAGATGGATGCACAAACCGATACGCATCCATGTACCTCCAGCAATGACGAAAATAGCGCCGAATGTTGTCCGTTGAAATGAGACTGAGGCATTCCGGCACCAGTCCCTTTGTGCACGGAAATGTACCATCCGTCAACTCGCGGAAACCTGTGCAATGATAAATCAGCTGCCCAAAGCCCAAAAAATAGAACTTACGACGCTTGAGCTGGCTCCAAACCATCTCTATCGGATTCAATTCGCAGTGGAACTTCGGAAGGAAGAGGCATTTGTGCCCGGCCTTCTCGATGATCAATTGCAACAGGGGTTTTTCGTCCCGGAAATCAGCTTGGAGTGAGAGAACGCGCTGCATGCAGCAATCACTCTCGCGTGCGAGATCGTGATCCTCCATGTCAGAGACGCCTCGGGCACCAAGTTCTGCATTACTTCCATCTGCCTCGTCCTCCTTCGACTTCGCAGCTTTCATAGCCTTCTCCCGAGCTGCTTGTGACAACTTACAGGTGGCGCAAACTCCGACAACTTTCCTGTGCTTTTCCTCGAGGCCTGCAAGAAGGTTCCGCTCCCGAAGGACCTGTTCCATACCCTTGGGTTGACCGGCCAGAGAATTACCGTCCGAATCGACGCCGAGGTGATCAGGGGGGAAGTTCATAGACTGTGCTTGTCCGGTAGAGGGAATGATGGTGTCGCGCATTCTCGGCTGCTTACCACCTGGTCCGCGATTCATCTTGTGTGCGAGCAGTGCATCCGAAGAGTATGCTTCGTGAGCCGAAGAGCAGTCGAAGATGAATACCGCTACCCCGTCGGGATATTTAACATTGAAAATCTTGATTGCGTCCTTGACCTGCAACGAATTTGAAGTCAGACAGCCGAAGGAGAGAAGGAATGCACACCTGCGCAATCAACTGTGGCATATCCCACCAAGGATCATGGTTGGCGCCCGGATAAATAATGCGGCAGGCATCGAAGCTAGGTATTTGATACGCCGTATACGGAGCTGGAGGCGGCGGTGGAACCCATTCGTTCTCCGCATATGTACGGCCCTGGGCTGTAGTGTCCACAAACGGTGTCTTCGCCTTCTTTGGCGCCTTCTTTTTACCTTTCTTTGCTGGTGCAGGTTTCTTTTTGGACTTCTTCACAGGGTGGGGTTTCGGCACGGACAGAGTTTCCGGCAAGTCTTCGAAATCTAAATCGTCCATGGGTACCAGGCCTGGCAGCTCCTCGTCGTCCGAGCTGACATAGCCCTGGTCAGGGAGATGACGACGTTTCGATACTCGGGTCGATGCACGTCTGGGCGGCACTGGTCCAGGAAGGGGAGCAGCCGGCATGGCAGTGCCAGAAGACGAAGATGTGGGATCGGGCGGAGGTGTCAGGCCGTTCGAAGGGAAACGCGGCAGAGTTGGCGCTGGCGGATCAACCGCATCGGGTGTTGCGGCGTTCGAAGGAGAAGGCGGCGGGGCTGGCGCTGGCGGATCAACGGTACCAGGCGTGGATAATTCGGATGGAGGAAGGGGTTCCTTCGGGCGGGTGAGCTGAATTGCGATCTCCTCTGGAGTGAGCGCCAGAATGCCGCAATGTTCCATGATGAATGAAGATACATGCACCAATCGTCCCCGACTTTTCTGTCGCAAAGGCTGCTCCCCGTCCCGAATCCATTCAAAATTAACCTGATCATTTGCGTGGACACAGCACTCATCGTGGGCAATCGGGTAATGCATTTTCTCGCCGTCTTGAAGGGCAGGCACGATTTCTATCAGGGATTTGCCAGCTTCACCCTCGTATTGGTAACAAAGCCTTTAAGAAGAGTTAATCCCGACCGGTGGCAGATGCAGTTGAGAACTTGCGGTAAAATCTTGAGCCAGAGATGTTCAATCAGCTTTTCGCGACTCTCGACGACATCCTTCCGTTCGTGTCCGTCAACGTATACACCTTTCTGGACGCGGCAGAGAGCAAAGCCCATTTTCTTGAGCCATCGCACTGCTGTTGATTCACTAATTTTCTTGTCGATCTTCAACTCCGGGAGCAGAAAATCGTTCAGATATCGACGCATTTTCGCCGGCCGCATCTACAATGTTTCAGTTCGTGAACGTAGAGTAAAACGAAACCCACCTGTCCGACAAATCCTCCTTGCTCGACGTCGAGACCTCCTTTAACCCATTCTTGAAGCGATTCAAGAATCACTGGGTTGAGGAGTAACGACTCATGGTGCGCACCCTTGCCTTGTTGTTTTTCAGGAAGCGTCCCGTGATGTAAAAGGTGCTCAGCCATCTCGCGGATCGAACGCGCAAAGTATTCACCTCGCCCGCATCGATGAGCAACAGCGAGGCTGGCCACCTTTGCCGGGTGTGAACGCGAGAGGGTGATCTTCAACCTGGGACGCAGACGGCGAGCAGCGGTGGCAAGGGTCGATGTGAGTTTGGTTTTTTTGAGAGAGAGATCACGAAGCTTATCATTGTACTGATCGATAGCTTCTAGATCCAAGATGGAACTGGCGGCAGATTGGTCGATCAAGATCGTTGCCTTCTTTTTCAACATAGTCCTGGTCTTCTTGACCAGTCCCCGCAGCTTCGTGTGCGTCGCTACAATATCAGCTTCTTGCCCGGAGAGGCGGCTTAGATGAGATTGTGCAGAGGTCGGCACAACTGGAGTTAAAATATTCGAGGCTGCAGTGGGGACAGGGTTTGATGCACCCAAGAATGGAACTGTCGCACTCGGCACCACTGCGGGAGGTGCCTCGTGGAGAGGGCTCTCCATCTATACCAGTGTCAGGAAGACGCCAAATAAAATTGGACGGCTTACTGTGATATCTCCGGCATCGAGGCCGACTGTCCCGACCGGGTTTTCTATCTCTGGCTCAACTGTAAGATGCGGTGCATCGAGCATCTGAGGAAGCATGAGATATGAATTTGGCAAGGATATTGAACTTACTTCGATATCGGAGTTCCCTTCCTCTGATTCCTCAACCTCTTGATTTTGGACCGACACTGGCGCCTCGAGAATCTAAACACAAAATTGAGTAAGAGTCGACAAAAAATACTGAACACACTTCAATGTCGGAGTCAGGTTCTTCTGATTCTTCCCGCACAGCTAGAGTGGCCTTCCTCTTATTAGGGATCCGCTGCGTCTTATTCAGTGGCCAATTTGCTGCGCGGCAGCTAATACATACTTGGAAGAGGGAGTTGATGCTCGGCTGCATATTTTTAGCTCGGGCTTGCTGCGTTTGACCTGTGGAGTTTCGCCAGGCCGTGGTGCGTGAGGATGTCGAGGGCGTTGAACTCTCAGGGATGAGATCACGGTCAGAATTGACGGTGCACTTCCGCTTCAATGATGCTGGGGCAACCTGAGGATACACGTTCAGAGGGTACAGAGGGAGAGGGACGAATATGAAAGTTACTCACCGATACTCCATCTGGCACATCCTCGCTATCTGTCCAAGGCTCCGCAACGAAGCTTGGATCCTTTGCGAGTGATGGGTCTACCGGCGGCGTGACCGCGTTGGGCCCGGCACGCCTGATAGCTTCGCGGTCGTGAGCGGCTTGCTGCTTCGCAGTTCTCCTTCCCATGTCGGCGGACACACGAGATGCGATGCGGCAAAAAAAATCTGACATCGCGTGATAACCCCGCGGAGGTACACACACTTTGAGATTTTCCGCAGGCCCCGAAAAAGTGAAACACCGTGGGAAAAAATGAGATTTTAGTGTCAAACACATTCTTTTGGCCGGTTTCGTGGCTAAGAAAATCACAAAAAAAGTACAAAAAAAATCTTTCATGCCTACGGCACGTGTTGGAGAAGTGCCGAGAGGCACTGTACTGTTTGTATTTAGATAGTGTTTGATTATACTATTTCGGTTGAATCCCAATGCTATTTCTGTGTGATCTAATGGAAGCTATTGGTACCTGGTAGTGCCTTGAGAATTAGCCTGTGGCTTTGGACACCTTGAAACACGTCTCAAGACCATTTGGCACGAGAAACCTTGAGACGTCTTGGGACTCAGAGTGTGGCTTGGAATTGATTTCAAGAACCTGACATGTGCGCTGCAAGCCACTCAAATGCAAATGACCTTGCGACGCCTTGCAATATGTCTGGAGCCGTTGCTTGCAATTCAGGAATTTTCCGACAATCGGATCGGGACAATGACGTGGATAATAAACAAGGAAAATACAAAAGAAGGGAGATCGGGACAATATGGCGGCATGGCTCGCGGGATAATGACTGGACACATAGGGCTAGGAGATGTGCTAGTTCTAATCTGTAGTAAGGTATGGATATCCGGGGAATAATAGAACAATTGAATAAGCACACACATCTGTGATCTGTGACTATGAGCAATCCTCTGGTCCGCATTTCCGGAAAACACTCTTTCAGTGAGTCGCATGTAAATCCAGCGCGCCGTTGGCAATCCAGCTCGATCTACACTTGTCGGAGGCCCGCGATTGACGAATTAGCAACGAGATTATCTGTTTTAGAGCAGACACCTTCACCGCTGAAGGTGAGGACTGAGGCATAGCAGACAAGCATCTTGACGCAATTGTTGGGCGTGAGGGTGAATATCGTATGGGATGCAGAAACATACGCTTCATGACATGAAGGGGCTAGAAATTCAGGAAGCTTGATCTCTGAGGGCAAATCTATGGAGGCTGAATCAGTGGGAGGGCAATGAACCGCGGACAGGATGTAGCATCAAAGAAGTGCCGGACTGTGATAATCAGACGAGGAGAAGCCAAGAATTTCACCACGGCTGAGTTGGATCGATCAACGCAAGAGCAAGAGAAAATCTTGATTGAATTGACGCCTCGCTCAGGGTGAAAAAATATAACCACTGGCAGCCAAAGAGCTGAGATTCGTCAAGAACAAGCCCAGGACCAAATTTTCCATGCTCTTGAACATCATCTAGGTATCCAGCGCATAGAGTTGACGGATATAGTCCGAATCAAACAGATGCCGGTTCCGCGGGAGGAAGAGCAGCCAAAATCGGGCAAAGCTCGAGGGTGGCCTAAATTCAGCGTGGGACGGACGAGACATCCATCCTGAGAGACTCATGTAGGATATTGACAATGTGCTGTTCGACTGAAAGATCTGAAGCCTGAGACAGAATGGACGCTCGACCACCGTTCATGCGGGGTGGAATCACAGCAAGATGCAGAAATGCCCCAAGCAGAACGAGGGCGACGGAAGAGCATTAGAAATGATACGGTTCCAATTGCACAGGAGTCATTCAAAGAATCACCCAGCGTAGAGACGAGATAGTGAGAGGAAATCCTGGCTGAGCCACGTGTACCGAAAAGTTGATCTGTGTCCCTCCCTGTCCAACGACCATGCATGGCTTTGTCGTCGGTTTCCAGCTCAGCTTCCCGCCGCGTCTCGCTGCCTCTTCTGGCACTTCTTTTCCCCGCCTGCTTTGCGCCATCCACTTAACCTGGGTGGTCCATGAGCGCTGGCGTTGGATTTTGATTCTGTTCTCGCAAGGCGTCTTTTGCCGCAAGCGTGTGGCCGTTTCCTGGGGCAAAATTCTCGTGATCACGAGAAGTTGTCAATATCCCTGGACTCAAACCAAAAAAAAATCCCTCGGATACTCCCCATCCGCATTCATTTCTGCATTGTAGCTCATTCCATGTATCCTTCCGTCCTTTGAATTCCTCACGGGCTTCGGTGGAGATCACTCGAAGCTGGCGTGAACTGTACACATATACTTAGTCAGCTGCAAGATTTTGTGCTCTCAAAAGTTTCGGTGCGTACTCGGTGGTGGACCTGGCTCACGTCACAATGCTCGGACTTACAATGAGCCAAAAGGGTGTGTCCATTGTTGTGTATGTCAGTCCAATCCCAACATCCTAGCCGACTACTCAACTTGATCCAATGCATCCGTGCTGAAACCATCACGTGCACCGGAATTGTGTTTTCCAAAAGGAAGGTCCCCAATAATATCATCAAGGCACGAGAAATTGACGCTCCCTCTAACGCTTCCCCAGCGCAGGTGCCGCCCAAAGCGATGGACCTCATACTCTCTTCAGATTCCAGATATTACAGGCTGCTCAGGGCGAGGACGACTCCGCGACCGCCTCCTCCATCGATGGACGTCTCCGGATTTCTGTCCCACTCAGCTCTTTATCCCAGCTAAGAAACTCATGATGCGAGCCAAACTCCCTCTCACACCTGACAACCACGTCCTCTTCCATATCATAGCAGTAATATTGTCCGTTTACCGCGAAGAACCAGCCAAGAGGGTCGACCTCCGGCCCGATATACACGATTGGCTCGAGGCGCTCCGAGATGCCGAACGGGATGTTGTAGATCTCCTCCACCTTGTTGTCGCGGAAGAGCAGAATACCCTCCCAGTCCTCCCCTCCCAGTCCTCCCACTTGCAGGAGGAGGGCCACGGCATCTCGGTGCTGCGGTACCAGTCCTTGTATACGGCGGCGTTGGGCTCGCGGGGGCGTGGGGGGAGCGGGCCGTCGGGGAGCTGCAGGATCAGGGACTCCGCTGTGGTGCTGCGATATGGCTGGGAGGCGTACTGGCCATGGCTGTCTCCGTCTCTAAAACACTTCCTGTCAGTGAAGATGTGCCAACTTGTATATTTAGGGCGAACCATAGTGACAATACAATCTAACTCTATGGGTATGACTCTGGGTATGGCGGCAATGAGGGAACAAAAAGCGGACTCAGCTGGGGGTTACAAACCCAAAAGTTGGGCTCAGTCAGGAGTTGAAATTAGTAAAAATCGGGCTAGGTTTGCAGCTGAAAACTACCATAGTCGGGCTGAGTTCGCAGTTGAAATTTATAAAAGTCGGGCTAAGGCAGGAGTATAAAAATCTAAAAGCCAGTGAAATGATGCTACTCGGGGTGCGGTGGAACAATAACTATGAAGCCGAGATAATGGTCTAAACCAAAATAAACAACTAAACAATCAATCAAACAGCAACTCCTCCTCCTTATGAGTAATGATAATCACAGATGTTCGGGGGTAAAGACCAAGTATTAGGTCAATAGATCGTTTACTGTTCAGAGAACAGGGAGTGGGATAGACAAGGGTTGTGAGACCAAAGTCGAGCAATACACACTATGTTCGAGACTTCATACAAGCGGTGGGTTCGTGGGTTTTTAAGGCAATAACGGCCAGTAGCCGGCGAGTTTATGTCAATTAAGACGGGTTTGTTGGATTTCTCCGGGTTGGGACACGATACACTCCTGCAGGACCACAGTATATAACAAAACACAGAACACAAGTCACAGAACACAAAACACACACAACACACACACAATACGACCTGCCCTGCTGGACAGAGTCCACACAATTCACAATTCAGTCACACAGTCAATCACAGATACAATCCAATCCAATCCAATCCAATCGTTGCCAAAGGTGCAGTACTTGAGTCGGGATTACGGTCACTTGGGTCTTAGAGCTAAATGACAACTCCGAGCCACAATGCCGTTGCGTATATGAACAAGGTAAACCGAGTGATGTCACTGCACCGTTGTGCGCGAAACCCCAAGGCAGTCTGCTCCAGAACCTCTCTAAACTACGTGCTTTTATACTACTGGGATCTCGACTTTACAACACATCTATTACTACATCTCGGAAAGCACTCCGTCCCGGCGTGGAGCCGCGGGACGATCTTAGGGAATTCCCTGACTCCTATTGGTCACGTGCCGGCTCTATGAGTCAGAGCTTTCCTTGGTACTCAATCGGTTTGAGAGTTATTGGTTAATTGAACGGAAACTTCCGAGCTGGCGTCTTCTTTGTTTAGTGCTCGTCCCGAGCGTCAGTCTTCATCATCTATGATATGGCTACCTGTGGACACCTTCCCCATGTCCGTAGCTAGTCTGGTTGTTGTGATAGACCAAAGTTCCACTTGTCTTGGCAAGTGCCGGTGCCATTGTGATTTGATGTTCATCAGGAAATCGGGGGAAAAGGTATAGCTCCATACATGGTGGTTACAATGTGCGCACACCTCCCAATGTTCACAATGATTGTGACCAAGATTGTAACACATTGCATGGACTTATGTTTCGTGTGCGCCCATTGGCAGTGTTTGCAATTATTGTATTGATGACAATGTGTGCAAGGCCTACATTAAATTATACGGAGATATATGGTGCTGTATAGTGAGTGCACCAAAAGACAGGGGATAGCGCCTCTTCGCGCCTTGCCCATATCCCAATACACTCAACCACAAACTCAATCCAATCTACACTCAAATGTGAAAAACCAATGCATTGCAAGTCTACATAACGTGCCAAGCCGCTACCATGGACACCGGTAATGACCACTCTCTCCATCGACAAGCTCGAGCCCCGGAGAATAGATTGGCATCAAAGACAGGGCAGGAGAGCTTGTGTCATCTGAGACCGAAGGGGAGACTCTTGAGCATTGCAGAATACATGGTAGGTCTTGCGCCTAGTCATTGACGAGGATCTTGATACTTGAAGGTGGCTCTTGGCGGCAGGCAGGCAGCTTGAGCTCTGTTCGACGGGGGGCAGACTCTTGAGAATGAGTGGCTTCGAGTTTGAGCTTGAGCTTGAGCGGCTTCGAGTTTGAGTTTCGCCTCGTGCGGTCCAAAGGGGTTGCACCTCGTCTTGAATTCAACGGCTAGCTGTCGGCTTGGATGGAGGTCGTAAGAGGCCGGCCAAACTCTTCAAGTGCTTGTGGTAAGAGAATGGGCTCGTGGACGAGAAGGATGTGATACAGAACGCGAGCGAGGACGAGCGACATGGGGGGAAAGGAAAGAAGAGTGCAGACTGGGTTTGAAATTTGATCTTTTTGATCATCATCGCAGCGTGCGCACGGACGCTGATCCAGATCATAATCGATGGGCCGATGATGCATGATGGACGCTAAGGCCGAGAGCAACCGGAGAGATCCGACGAGTCGGAGTTTCGAATGGACTAAGGCGAAATTCGTGCAGTCGGTACACTGAGTGGGTGTTGACTTGAAGATAATACTAAGTATACAGTCTACTGTAACTCAAACCTTGCTCAAACCATTCTTCCATGGGTCAATTCAGGGAATATCCCTTCAAATGCCGGGAGAAATTGACTCGACCTGAAGTGCGCACCAAATCTGACAGGTGTGTTGCACATTACAATCGGAGTACATACATGGATCCATATCTTGTAGCACCTTTACAATTTATCGCAAGCTATGGGACCTCGTACAACACAGCGGCAATATTGATGGCCATCTTACAATGCAATGGATGGTGTCGCAATGTACAGATCATTGTTGCCGAGGATTGTGATTGCTACAACATCAAACAGGATTCTCCCGGATTTCCTGATGTTTAACCAGCACAGCTATTCTGATGCGTAGGCACACTCGGCCGTCGGCAACTCACTTCGGCCGTGTCTGTTTACAGAAGTCTCACCCCATCCAAGGGTCTGGACCCATCATGTGACTTGTCGCGCTGTTCTCGATAAGAGACACAATGGTAAACAATCTCGAAGTCGGCCGCCTTGGAAGGCCCCAGTCGGCTGCATGTGATGTCATGTATTCCTTCCCATCTCCTTGGTACTAGTCTAGCACCCAGCTCATCTGCACGCACACGAGTACTGATATAATGTAGTTGGCTCTGTTCTCAGTAAGTCGTACTTTGACCCCAAGTTGAGGTACCGCCATAGGATCATACTAATAGAGAACCTAAGGTATGTGACTGTTAAGCTACTCGTTCGGAGCTCCCGATAGCTTCTTATAGAATAGAGAGAGCATGCTTTATAAGTATAAAGACGCGAAATACGAAAATACACCTGTGGTTTGTACATGGCTTATCACCAGGCTCGGCCAAGACACGCAAGTCGGGCTCAGTCTGGAGTTAAATTGGGCTAGGTCAAGAGTTGGCTTCGGGGTTGGTCAGCAGTTGGAAGGCGGGCCTGGTCAGGGCTTTTCGTGGTAGGCTAGGTCTGATCAGGTGTTTTGGTGCGGGCTAGGTCAGGACTTTTTTAGGGCTGCAATCCTATTTTGCGAAAATGTGGCGCGTCGCGGTGAGGCGTGTTTGTAGTCCGGGGTTACGGGGGGAGAGCCTTCGGCATCCCGAATATCGGGTGAACTGCTGCAGACGGGACAACATTGTCATCAAATTTGAGGCTAGCCACCCCTTTTATATCTCGCAGGATGCGAATCATGTGATTCAATCATTCGGACCATTATTGTGCTGAGTCAAACAGGAGGTGCGGCAAACGAGAGTAGCGATGCCCTTCTGGTGTGGCCACATTCATGGGACCTTTCAGGTCTGTGTGTACAACCTGGAGGCGTCGAGAGGAGCGCTGAGCAGGTCCGCGAGGTACATTGTGCCGTCGTTGTTTGCATGGCTCACACAGGGGATTTGCGGGTACGCTGCTGGTCTTCAGCTTCATGCCTATCACAAGGCTGTTCTGGTAGGCCTTTCCACATCGACCAGGTCGTTGAACCACGGCTGTGAATTTACCTCGCTATAATGAATTCGGGACCGTCGAGTCAAAAGCTAGTATACGGCGACTGAGCTCACGGGAGCTTGTCTTATAATTCTCACAAGCTTTACGACCCGTGCCTTCGGCACGGCTGACTCGCTGTGCTCGCAGCCGTTCCTCCGGCCGGGCGACAGCTTGTTGGGGCTCTGCCCCAAACCCCAGGGTGGGGGCTCCGCATCTCAGTAGTAAGTTTCACAGTGAGCCAATAACTAAATTCCATATAATGAGTTTGAGTACTCTACATACAAAAACTACATGTCCAGCATGATGGGAGTTTAGTTAAGTTTTCGGGCTGATACGTACCAAAAGCACTTCAGGCAGGGTATACTATATTTCTGGTGGCCGTATTGGCATCATTTTTGAATAGTGCTTTAATCTGTTGACTCGAAGTGCATTGGGAAAATGCTACATATAGCTGCCCATGAGCAAAGACATTGGTACAGAGCAATATTGTGCACTTCCAAACTTATCTTTTGCCTAATAGCCTTGAGAAAAAGATCAAAGAATTTTAGATGATGTAGATGGGCACTCCTATATTTCCATAATCAATCGACGGGTTTCCATCTCTGTGCAAAATCAGCAGTCGGACTTGAGTCAAATTGATCACCCGCCAAAGTCGGATGTAAACAATGTTGCATAAGCCCATCCCCTCTCGCGGACTCCCTCACGGCTTCAAATCTGCCCCGGAAATTAAGGCATCTTTGATTAATCATCTTCACATGTTGAAGATACCTCTCACAAAACCTGAAGATAAACAGCTAAAGATTGAAGGTGGAGATATATTTGATCCCTTTAGACAGTCAATTATCAGTGTCAATTTTTTTATTTCAGAAAAAGCTTGCATTTCAGGGATAGGCTACAGAGAATTTAAATCAGAAGAGCAGAATCAGCAAATACAGAAGGCAGGGACAGACATGAAAGAAAGATCTTGAGAGATAGGGGCAGAAAGTTGGAAAGATAAATTCAAAACTTGAGAGGAGGGCAAAATATATAAGAGACATACCTGAGGTAGGCAAAGAGGAGATGAGGGGAAGAAGCAAGATGGGATAGATGCAATCCTCATGGCGGGCTCGAGCAGTAAAATCTTGACAGATAGGGGTAGACAGTTGAACTGGAAACTGAAATCAGAACTTGAGAGGACAGCAAAATCTATGAGAGATGGGGCACACCTGAGGCAGTCTGAGTGGAGATGAGGGCAGTGGCAGGCTGGGTTAAATGACAACCTCGCAAGGAGCAGCCTGATCGCCGCTGAGGGAAAGGTCACGTGATTAATCCACATGATTTATAATATAAAAAGCTATGCAGACCAAGATAGGGGCTTGCAAACACAGTGAGGGAGAAACTGCCAAAACAGAATAAGTAGGAAAGAGAATGAGCAACAGGATTATTTGACAGCTCACCTTCAACCACAGAAAGCCACAGAGAATGAGGGGGTCGAGAGCAAGATGAATCGGCGTCGAGGGATGCTCGAGGTCGATGCAGGGATTGACAGCAGATGGAGCGGAGATCGGTCGGAGTTGACTGCGGCTGCGCGGGAGCGGCGCCGGCAAGCGTGGGACTCGGGGGGCAACATCTCGACAGCCGGCAGCAACATCTCGACAGCATCTCGTGATTCTTCAGGTGATTTCTCAGGTGATTTCTCAGGTGATTTATCAGGTGACTTCCGGTGGCAGTGTCCTTTGTCTCTTCATGTATAAATACATTGTTCCCTGTCTTCTGCCACAGAATCCCGTTTGAATTCGAGACTTGACGCACGCATCGCCTGGTACACAGAAGAGGGAAATACAAGAAGAATGGGAGTATTTCAGCCAAGAGCGGCTTATATTCAAATTATCTGTTCGGCCTTCTCATCCAGCGTAACATTCTCCACAACCTGGCAACAGACATTGATAAATATACAGCATAACAATAGCTCATTAATATAGTCTAATGGCAATGGCAATCAATCTGAAATGATCATGAGCCAGGGGTTCAGTATGATCTGCAAACGGGCGCAGTCAGTACTTTGGCAACGCAGATCAAGAGGAGCGGAACACACGGGGAGTCCAATGTGGCACCCGATGGCCAGGCACACGGGGATGCTAAGGGCATAGTTGGCCTGGATTTGCCACCCGAAAGGCACTAAGCTTGAAGTGAAGAGAAGCATCATGCTTATCCCCGTGAAGTAGACGATGAAGGAGAGCCTGAAGTTCTTCCAAATGCGGGGCACTGCGGGGACGCGGCCCTAAAACCAACACTGGCAATTGTGACATGCGGAATGTAATTCACCTTCAATCCAGAAGTTTGATTGTTTGACCTCTTTAACGGTTGATCCCCACGTCCTAAGCAGGCCGGGGTAACCATTAGGATGTTTCGAAGGGAGATGGACAGCGTACATGTCGTAGGAGAACACATGTGCCAGGATCGCGGTGCACAGATGGATACTCAAGCCGCCAAAGAACACCGAGCTGCGAGCAGCGTGATCAACAGAGTGCGGGTCGGAGACAAGGAAAAGGCGACGAACAAGAACGGGAGCCATCGGAGGTTCTCGATCACCGCAGTGAAGAAGTTGCGGCGTCCGAGACGGTACTCTAGCGCGGTAACGCCTAGATTGCCGACCCCGGGGAATATGGCGGTACAGGCGAGCAGAATCTCGAAGCTGTGGAGGTAGAACCGGTCGACATCTCGCCCCATTCCAAGCAGGAGGTATCTCATGATAGACACGACGGGGGCTGCAGCGATCCCGTCTGCGAGCGGGCGTCAGCAGATAGGATGATCGAGAGAACCCGTACTAACAATATGAGGACATGTCTGGCGATTTCACATTAGCTTGAGCACCGACAGGAGGTGAAAAGGAACGCACAGGACATCATCCCAATTTTGTAGTGCAAAGGTGCATTGGACCGCATGAACGCGCGCAGTTGACTGCTAATGGGTCCACTCATCCACCAATCCAAGATCGGATTGAAGATAATCTCGCTGCACTGCGCAGAACACAAATCAGCCTTGATCCCCACAAGAAAAGAAAGAAATCAGTGACATACCCCATACGCATACTTCTTCCACCGCGCGAGCTCGTCCTCTATCGTAAGACTGACGCCCTCCTTAAAGTCGCCGTCAGAGTACGTCGCCCAACGGAGTGTGTACCCGCCGAACAGGAGTCTTAGCGCTAGGTCAAAGTCTTCCGAGACGCGGCTCTCACTCCAGTGCTTTCGCATGCCGTCCTCTCCGTCGGTAAACACCGCGTCCTGCAGCGCACTCCACCGTAGAAAAGCATTGTGCCCTACGAACGGTGCGATCTCCCCGCTCGCGCACCCATGCGAGATGCACTGGTTGATCCGCCGCATAAAGTGAGTGTTTCCGTTTTCAAAGTAGTGGTGCGCGATCTGCATCACGTCTGCGCCGCGTCAACATCGAAGAGAAGAATACAAGGAGGAATGGCCACGCACCCGACTCGTGCTGGATGATCGCAACCTCGGGGCTCTCGTACATCTCGCGCGCGGCATCGCGGAAGCAGTCCTCGGGCACGATCGTATCCGCGTCGATGAGGAGAATGATCTCGCCAACACGTAGGCTCTTCCCGTTGCACGCCCACGGCCGGTGCCGCCGTCCGCTCTCTTCATACATCTTCTCTACTGCAAGGCGCATCGCCATATCCTCGAGGCATTCGCAGTCATTTTCCTCGACCCCCGCTGCCTCCAACTCCGCGAGGTGCCGCTCGAGGTTCAGCGACAGAGCTAGTACTCATCAGTACAGGAGACGCGCAGCAGGAAGAATCAAAAGTGTACCAAGCCCGTAGTTCAAATTGCTCGCCTTTTTGAACTTCCCCTTGCGCAGGAAACCGTTCTCGTTGTGCCCCGGGCGCGCTACCCATCTACGTGGCGACGGGCCGTCAGCGTCAGCAGCTTGATGTGCGAATGGAAATCGGGGCCTACCCAATATTATGCTGCGCATAAAACGTGATCCGCTCCTTCCTCTCCTCCTCTGATATAACCTGCATCCCATCATCGCAAATAAAGATGGCAGACGTCCCGCCTTGCCGCGCATACGTCTCCATCGCCTTCTTGACCGACAGCACTGACGGCGCGATCGTTTTGTGCAGGCTCTCCTTGTACACAGGGCACTGGATGGTGACGTGCGGCAGGGCGTTGTCGACAGCTGGGTTCGGTGGGGGCTTGACGGCGGAGTAGTACGCAGAGTTTTCGTGGTACTGCTTGATGGGGCCGATGAGCAGCGAGATGTTTCCCACGAGTTGCATGCAGAAGAACTGGCGCGGTCTCAGCGAGACGAAAGAGGTGAGGGGGAAAACAAGACGCACGAGGGAGACGCAGAAGATCACTGGGAGGGTGAGGACGAGTGCGAAGCGTGTAGGGTCGCCATCAAGGGCATATTCCTCGAGCAAAACGCTGACGCCCGAGACGCAGAAGTCTATCGAATCGTCAGCATGAAAGAACAACCACGTCAGAGCCAATGCTTTGATTGCTCTCCTTCCCGTGTGCTCGCCGCAGTATGCCGCCGTCAACCGAACACCCAGCGAAGAGGCCCATAAAGAAACGACTCCAAAAGAAAGGAACACCCACAGGTAGCCAACCCCGCCCCGCAACCAGCATAAAATGGGGCCAGCAACACATGCTTGCGCTCCTTCCGCTCCCCGCCCTCGTTTGCGGCGCGCGGCCGGAGACGCCACGACCAACCGAGGAACGTCGCCGGGTTAGGCGTCGCGGGCGGTGCCTTCGCCTTCATTTTCTCACTCTCATTCGGCTCCAACGCTGACCAACACTGCACCTCGGCCCGTTCGACAACACGGAGCCCCTTGCCCCTCGCTACCGCAAATTCAAACAGCGCACCCAGGACCCCCGCCCCGGGCGCCGCGAGACTGGCTCTCCTCGCGCCTGAGCCACGGGTCACTGTGTACCATATGTGCTTGATGAGTTTCGGCACGTTGTACGGGAGAGTAAGGAGGTCAGTGCCACTCATTGTGGCTACTCCTCCTTCAGGTATCGGCAGTCAGCAGATGCCCCGGTCGGAACGGAGAAACGTCGTACCGCTCGGCGTGCTGGTGCCTGAAGGGAAGGGCCTGTCGACCAGTGCGCCCGGAGCGTGCGTGAACAATGCTTCTCGCTCCATCTCATCGTCTGCTGCCTCCGTCAGCTCTCTCTGCGAAACGATAAACCAAGCGATAACGAGGGGGACACACAGATCAAATGCAGCAGCGTATCAGGATCAACCTCGTTGGGATTGTCATCGCGATACTCTGGGCTCGGCGGCGGAGAGAGGGATGCGGCGGATGAGGTGGAAGACGAGGAGGTGTAAGAGACTGTCATTCTTGCGGTCTGTCGGGGCAATTGTTTGACAGAGCGGAGAGATTTGGGAGAGACGCGACTCACGTTTTATTATACAGCGAAGTGCCCACGAAACGTCCGGGCCGGCGGACAGACGAAATGGAGCCTCCATTCAAGCTGCCTTCCAAAACATTCAAAAAACTTGCTAAGTGACAGGTTGCAGGCGATGGACAGGAACTTGACAGACCAAGATGTGGAGATTTCCGGCATGGCTGTGCTGTGATGGCGACATACAAAGCAGAACAAACAAGGCACTTTGTCTCTCGCACCATCACTGCGACACTTTTCAACGTATATTCGAACCGATGACTGGTCCTTTTCTTCAGAAATAAATCATAGACCGCTCGCCAAATGCCGCGTTCAAATTCGCTCACCAAGGCCAGCCACTACATTCAGGGCCCTGATAGCCGAGGCCACGTGGAGCGTCTGCCATGCCGATCCGTAGCGGAGGTTCGGCTAGCTTCGTCACGTCGCTTAGCCACGGCAATTTAGTCACAGCCCGTGGCAAGCAACAAAAAAATCGAAAAATTGAAAAGTGATGGCTAGGTATTCGGCTAGGCTACGGCGATCCGGCTAGGTGGCGGCAGTGCCTGCGGAGCTTTCTCGTGGGCGTTAGCCGCCGCTAACCGCATGGCTCCACAGATGAGCCGGCGATGGCAGGCCGCGATGCTAGTACATCGTGCTCCGCTGTGGCTATTCGGGCTTGAACGCAGTGAGCGCTCACAAATCCACGCACAAGTGTCAGGACCGACGCTGTTCATTCACTCAAAGCCGTCAGTATGGATTCTCCAACGAGCTCTCTTGCATATATTTCTGATCTATCACAGATCGCAAAAGAAAAAAAATCATGATCGTCAAACCGGGATAAATCCGCTAAGAAACAGCGCACGCAGCAAACAAAATCTTGATCGAGTAGCCTCAAAATCACATCGTCTCTGCGAGTCAGCCCGGGCATCTTCAATTGTGCGCTGTCACCGGCTTTATCTTAGTGGGAGCTGGAGTGGCTGGCATCGGCGGGAGATAAGCTAGATTAGATAATCTTCCGAAGCCCGCGTCATGCGGTGCGGGTCCGAAGAAGAAATATCTCTTCGACGCGTCTACCACCTCGATACGTCTTCGCATTCGGTATCTTTGTTTGAAAGGGCTTCCTCGTATAATCCGGCCCGGATTTCATGCATTGTTGTTCACCTCACGGAGCACCACGAAGCGGTTGAAAAACCACCATCGAAATTGATATAGGCCAAACCTATTTCCTAATCCCTACATTCTGACCACACACAGTCTCCATCTCGACCAGAAATGACCCCGCCAGCACTGCTGCCATTCGACAGCTCCTGCTCCGTCGTCAACTACATCAGGAAAAAGCCAAACGGCTATGAGGTGTCATACAGACGTGTAGAGTATAGACTCATATAGAGTTTATTAAGGATATAGCACGGCGCTATAGCGTCTATATGTGTCTGGGTGTGTCTACACGTCAACCTATAGAACCCATAGCAATTTGGGTTTGCCTGATGACTAGCCCTCGATTACACCGCGGAGTAGCCGAAAAACAACTGCTTTCCCATCCATCCGCCGTTCCAGAGATCCATCTCCGATACTCGAATCATCGAACGCCCCTCCGTCCCAAAAATACAGCCCCAGCGCAACGTTATTGAAAGTGCTGTGAATAAAATTCTGAGGACAGTGAAATTCCGTCAAATTCGCCGTGCACACCGCCCACTCAAAAGAACGCGTGGCGCGCTTTGATCACCTTGTAGTCTCGTCCAATACGCTCCTATCTATATACCACCCAAGATCATCGGCCTCGTATTCCCCCCGCTACGACGTGTTTTATGCACAACACGCTTGCCACGTGACGGTGCCACTCCGCTCCGGTGAACCGTAACCCACTTGCCCGGGCCGGAGGACGCGTCATCGTCACCGCCACTGATCGGCCCCGCTCCACCGTGACTGTGCTCCGACTCTTCTCTGGATTTGCTCTTGCTCTTAAGTTTTACAGCTGTTCCTAAAAGTAATGAGACTCCTGAGTTTTTTTTCCCGATCGTTTCCTAAACCGGAATGGTCTCGATTTGGATCCGGCAAGCCACTGTTGTTGCTTTTGGAGTTTTGAGCTTCCTAGAGTACAGTGGAATGAGCTGCGTTGAGTTCCACCTTTGAACCTGCCTTCTCGGGTCGTTCAGGCAGCGCTCGGCACCAACTCGGCACAGCTCGGCGCGACACGTGTGATGACTGATGGGATCAAACACGACGTCGACGAAGCTCCTTTGTGCATCCCGGAGGACTGTCTGACACTACACAGCGTAGGTGAATCGCCTTTCTAGGTCTACGTACCCCCCCGGCAGCGTTTAAATTTTTTAAATTGAGAGTAAGCGTTGAGAAATCCAAATCCGGACTAATCCGCTCTGGGAAGAGTCTCATTACTTTTAGGAACAGCTGTAACCACCTTTGGGCCCCGCTGTCATCTCACTTGAAGCCACCTCGACGATGAGGACCCTTCAAATCCACGAGGGAACATAATGCACCACGCTCTCGTCACTCATCTGAATTTCGGGCAACAACGGGGACCTCGTTATGGGACAGTTTTCTGCATGGCGCTCTTCCTCCAAAAGCATCCCTGGCCCCCATTTTTACCACCAGTTATAGCGTCCCTTGACATATCATTCTTGTCAGACACATTTATATCTAGCACCTCCTGACTGCCCTGGAGCTTCCTGGCGGCTCCCCCCCCACGAAGTTTAGATACCGGGGCACGTATCTGACCTAACTTGGGAACTTCGTGGTGCTTGTACGGCCACGGAAACTTCGGCGCAGCATGACCGGGTAAGCACGGCCGTTCTCCCTATTAATCCATTTCGGACACCAGAAGGCGAACCTGGGAGTAATCGAAGCGCACTAGATATAAAGGTCAGACAGGCCTCCTCCTTCCCGATACTGCGTCCAATGAGTCTCCCCATCCCACAACCCCCTGCAGTCCCGTTCATCGGCAACGTCGGCTCCTTGGATAAGGACGTGCCATTGCACTCCTATGTACTCTTTGCGAAGACCTACGGAGAGATATACCACTTGCCCTCGACACGATCGCCTACTGCTCCATGTCTTACCGGTACGTTCCTGTCCAAACAAAGATCGCGAATTTACCCCGACTTGCGCAGTTTGAACTCCTTTTATACTGTCAGATATATCTTCGGTGCATTCAGGGGCCTTGAAATGCTGAGTTGCCCACGCAGGAGAAGCAGCCGCCCTTTGCGGCCGCCATGGCCGATTTCCTCGCCGAGAGTGACCGACGGGCGACCCGCCCACGCGTCCTCCAGGCGCTCGTCGGGAACAACGCCAAGTATAAGCGCGATATTAAGTCGATGAAGGATCTTGCGGATGAAAGTGCGTAATGCGTGTCTTCTGGGCAATCCGTTGAAACGACTACAGTTCTGGCGGAGCGCAAATCGAATCCGCCTGACAAGAAAGATCTGCTAAACACAATGCTTCACTCCCGCGACCCGCAAACCGGGCAGGGTCTCAATGCGGATTCCATCCCACGCAATGTGTGTATCTCATTTTTCCCTGTATGGCTTTTCCACTGACCGCTTCTGTCAGTTTTTCACCTTCATGGTGGCTGGTGAGTTGCAGCGCATTAGCACCCAAATGGCATTTTAATTGGCGGATATACCACAGGCCGCGAAACCTCTTCTGGTACGTCAGAATCCCTCGCAATCGAGGAAAAAATCGTTAATCCACTCCGCAGGAATGCTCACCTTTACGGTATATTACCTCCTCAAAACGCCCGAGGCGCTCAGGAAGCTCCGCGCTGAGGTCGGCGAAGTCCTCGGCGACCGCCCGGCGCAGGCCGACGACTTGAGCCGGATGCCCTACCTCAACGGTCCGTGCTCTCCTCCTGTCCACAATTTGAATTTGACTCTCACTTAATGTTGCCCAGACTCGAAAAGTCGAGTCGCGACTCGCCAAGTCGACTTGATTTGAAGTTAGGCTCGACTCGACTTGACTTCACCTAGTGAAGTCACTTGGAGTGACTTCAAGTCAACTCAAGTCGGTCAAGTCGAGACAGTCCTTTGTGAAATTGGCTAAAACGACCACCACATTTAATAGGAATACTACACGATGCATATATTTTGAACTTGACGAAAGTTTACATGAAATCAATAAAATAGCATTAATTTCGTGGTCATCCTAAGTCCCCAGTGTGAGTACGCAAGTCAGATGAATTTCTAAGGGTTTATATAGCATACAATTTTTTTCTGGTATCTTTCTGGTTTTAATCGGGTCCAGAAACCGCAAAATAAAGCAACGGCAACATAACGTCACACGTGAGTCACACACGTTCATGTCACGTCACACTCGTGCCAAGTGCTGAGATAAAAATTTGAAATCATTCCAATCGTTCTTATTCACGAAAAGAAGCATCAAGTAAAAATCACCGACTCAAGTCACTCAAGTTGACTTGAGTCGACTTCCTTCGACTCCCAAGTCACATCAAGTCACGCTCGTGACTCGACTTCGACTCGACTTCGAAACATCAGGAAAAGTCTTCTCTGTAATTTTCTGTAATTTTATCCCAAAATATCTTGGGGCAGTAAACTTTCAAAAAATTTCGGTAAATTTTCGCAAGTTTTGTCGCAATTGCAAAGGATTCACACTAGATTTGCACATTCGGTACCCGGCCATCTCATTCTACCGAACTCTTCAACAAAATCTGCAATATCGCCGTCCAGTTCCTACCATCCCCGGAGGCTATTCCGCTACCCCACTCATAGTGGCTATCATTTCGCCCCCCTGTCGCAGTTACATTATTCTAATACAAAGTTGTGTATATATGCCTATCGGTCCACGGGTTGGCAAAGAAGACAGGGCATTTGTCCAAGACATTATGGGATTTCCATTCCGGGGGTGCGATGGGTCCGAATTTAGGTAAGAGATGGATGCTACGCCGAATGTTGCCCACCGGGATGATGCTCGCGAGTCGATCACCATTCTTGATGATTCTCGAGACCTTGTACATCATATGGTGCCGTTCGGGTTGAGGCTTGAAGCTTGAGAACCATTCAACGTATGCCAAATATTTCGGAGGTTCAATGTTCGACGGGAAGATCATCTTGGCCAACCGAGGTGGAAGAGTAAACACCACTCGGACTTGCGCAATTCGGTATCCTGAATTACTGATCAGTGGTGAAACGGGGCAAAGGTTAATACAAGACAGACCTGCAGTGCCTGTCTTCGCTTTCTGGCCAGTGATGTCAACCAAGGCAGTGTCGAATCGGGCGGGTACCTCATCTCCGTTCTTCAACAGCTTTCGCGGCTGGACGTGGATAGAGTCGACAATCGAGGCCGCAGGTTCACCGCTGGCATATGGGTTGAGGGCGCTGAATTTGATCCTCTGAAACACCGGGACCACATTGAACGGGACATCGAAGCTGTTCGCTTCACGTTCAACTTGGGCGCGAGACAGATCGGGATCTATTAATTTGACAATGTAGCGAGAGAGGGCGTCCCGGAAGAATGGAGCACCATAGGCTGTCTCCAGTGTTGTAAATTTAATAGCCTTGTGCGTCGGGTGTTTTGCCATGGTGAGTGTACGCTCATAAATGATCCCGGGGTGGAGGTTCTTGATGATAGGAGGGAGCGGTGAACCAGATAGTTTCCAATGAATGAATTTATCGTGGCGAAGAATCTTCTCTTTCCGTTCCAGACATAGAGTCATCTGCGGAAATTCGTCCTTGCGGTTCGTAGATCGGTAGGCGTCCTTGGCAAGATCAATATGAAGTCGTTCAGTGTACTCCGTGTTGTAGTTGTCCGACGTCCCAAAATTCATGATGTTCCTAGGGTAATGTTCCATCCCATGGACTTTCGGAAGGTTAAAGTCGTCACGGACTCCAAGATCCACAAAGATGCTTTTGTTTCTATGAAACCGCATGCGGGCGTCCTCGAGATTATTGAGTGTTTCTGTCGAATGCATGGGGTATTGGGCAGCATAAGTGAAGTCAAGGATCGCACGGACCGCTTCCACAAGTCTCACGGGTGAAAGGCCGCCCGGGAGCTTTACGTCGATAATGATACCGAGGAGGAAGCGAGAAATTTGATCATGTTCTCGCCCTGTTACTCGACTGAGGTGTGAAATCCCCTTCATGAACAGGCGAATATTGTGATTTGGCGGAAGACGGCGACAGCGAGCATCGAGCTCGGCCTCGCCAAGACTCTCCTTCAGCCATTCTATCAAGTGCTTAATGACCCCTTGATATAGTTGGTGTAAGACGTCAGAGGTGATCGATAAAAATATGTTTGTGTAGGGGAGGTGTTCCCAGAACGGGTGGATAACCGGTTTTATGCCCGCGTCACCACATGCCCGCGCATAGATGGTGCCACCTTGATCCAGCGTGTCGAGGGCATCGAGAATCGCCTCTAGATTTCGGAGGGAACACGTCGACTCTCCATCGCCGAGATCGGCATGGCCAACTTCACCAGTGGGGCATAAGCCGGTCTTCACACAAGTGACGAGTAATTGCTCGGGGTAGTCGCCAATATAACAGGCCACAATCGGGTGGCCACGTCGCAATATTCCATCCCCGCTGGCAATAGAAATTCCAGTAGCGCCGGCCTCTCGTAAGGGAGCGGTGATGAAGGATAAACAAGTGTGGAATAAGTTGGCTAGAGTACGGCGCCGTGCCGTTTTATTTTTGATGTGGCCGAGTCGAGAAGTGGGAAGGTATGCCAGAAGGACATATGCACGACGAGAAGGTTTACGCCGGATCTCCTTTGGAATGTTTCCGATTGTCATGTACACGGGGTATGCAGTCTTATTCCCGAACATTGTCAATTGAGTTTTGTCGGAAGAAAGAAGGATGGGAATAATCGTAGCGCCGGGATTATCTTTTTCGACCTGTTTCTAAAAGCCCGTTAGCGAGATTGTTTATTCAACATAGATTTTTGTTTTACCTGCGTACTCCACCACCACTTTGCAGTATGCATGTTATGATACAGGCGGATGGTTTGGTCCTTGTCTGCATAGTGTCGCTCCGGAGCCACGAATAAATATGGCGCAAAATCTGTGTCTCCGAATAGAGCACGAACACACTCGATAATGTTACGAGAATAGAGGTCAAAGACTTCGCCTCCAACAACGATTTCTGACCGCGTGAATTTAGGGCGGCCCGGGAGGTTGTCGTCGATGATGGAATTGAGCTGGACAGATGTCCCGTAAGACAAGCCCAATGCGTCGCGAACCTGGTACGGAATGTCGTTATTAAACTGGACTAAAGAGAGTCCTCGCACGTACCCCCTCGATCTTCAGAAGATCCGTCAAGGCAGTCGATCCAGAACCTCGCAATTTGGCCCAGCGTGCAATATCCCAGTCCATCTTCGAAGCGAAGGGAGCGTAGATGTTGCTGGATTTTCCCAAAGCGTCGCTGTACTGCTGTTCTGCAGAAGCAGAGCGCTCTTCTGAGATTTTTTCCCCAGCCCTATTGCCAGGGAACTTCACTACAACCGGTTCTTCGTGGAAGCGATCCTCGGCGATCTGGCGAGTCTCGCGTATAGGCGCGGGTGTGTTATCCACCGGCGGGAGTTCTTCCATGTCACTATCCTCCTCTTGGCCATTGGGAACTGGCCGTGCAGGTTCCCAACCGTCGCCGATTTGAGCCTCCTCGGCGGCCCCAAGATCCCTCGCCCTCGGATCAAGTTCTTCGTTATCGGAATCGGGCTCCGACTCCGAGTCTGAGGAATCGTCGGAGACATAGTTGAGGTCAGCCGCAGTGTAATCGGTCCCGAAAAAGTCTCCAGTGAATGAGCCACCTCCAGTGGGGAAGTCGCCAGCTATGTTTGGACCAAACTCATCGCCCGAACTTTCCGAATCCGATTCGGAGAGACCGGCTTCCGCTCCTTCGCGGAATTCAATACAGGGACCATTCGTTGTATTGAACAGATGATTGGCGTAGGCACGGCCAACGAACGTAGTTCCACATCCGGGGCATTCAGGCATAATGCAGAAAGAATGAAGTCAGATTGATGGGCTACATTTGGGACATCCACGGCGACTAATATGAAACATGGGTGCTGCTCTAAGGCGGCCTAAAGTACCGTCACATCAGCACGAGCGCACTGAGCAGACTAAGCGGAGGGACAAACATACCATAAGTGAAAAAAAGAAGCGAGACAGAGCCGTACCTCTTTCCCTTCCCTCCATTCCCGAATCCCTTCCTTCCTGCGCTCTAGTCCTACTCACCCACACACTCCTTTGGACCATGTCAGACTCCGATTTGTCTGCGACCTCGGAGGAGGAACAACTCACCGCAGCAGAGAAGGCTCGCGAGACTCGCGCTCGCAATCTCGCCAACGAGCAAGCTGAAGCTGAAAAGATCAGTGCACAGATTGGTATGTATCCCCTGTTTCCAGGATCTTCCCTGACCGCAGCATTAAATAGAGAAGGAGGGTGGGCGCAGCGCTAAAAGAAAAGCTCTTAAAAACAGAGGTAAGCCGTCATAACCTACATTGTGCAGATTAATAATCACCCACTTCAGTTTGGGATCCTTCTGGAGTTAAACCTGATGCTCCTGAGGTGAACCCCAGTGGAGGCAACCGTAAGAGGTCAGCGTCGGGGACCGATTTGCAGCCGAAGACCAAGAAAGCCAGGGCAAAACAGGTTGACACAGGTGAATTGTCCGTTACTCCTTCACATCCCACCTAACACCTTTTTACAGACGATGTTATGGATGTAGACCAAAACTCGGATGCGGTAGCGCCAGCTGCGTCCAAGAAAGTCGAGCAATCTAAGACCAAGAAGTTATCCAAGCCCACAGCCCCAGGTATGTGCCGACATCTGCCACGATGCTTCTACTGAATCGCCCCGGTCAGGCGGTGAAAAACAGGTTCCAGCGACGAGACGCAGTGAGTGCTGCAGCTTTTGCAGGTTTAAGCGCCCATGTGACATGTGACATCACGGTGACGTAGGTTACGTCCCTACCGCCATCGTGGACTCAAGCGATGAATCTGAAGTGGAACACGGTAAGGCCTCGACTGGCCTTGACCCACCTATTTCTCATCGTCCATGCTAGCCCAGAAACCCGTCAAGAAATTTAAACCCACGCTGACGCAGACTACCGCGAGTACGTTTGGTTTTTCTCGACTCCCGCGACTCTAATACAGGGCTATTTTAGAATCCTCCGATGTGCCAGCGAAGCCCGTCAAAGCCCAGCGCAAGGCCAAGAAGCCCACCACTGATGATGCCGACACTGAAGACAATGGCAGTCAATCCGACCCCGAAGATGAAGATGACGCAATTGGCAGCGCTTCTGCATTTGGTGAAGATGACACCTTCCCCGTGGATTTGCTTGCAGAGGCACGTTACTCTTCTTCTTATCTCCCGGAGATTTACTTATCTTCTGTGCAGTGCCCCCGACTAATCCCCTCCGGCGACACCTCCGATAACCTCCTCGACTTCGACGCCGTCGACATTCCCCAGGTTAATCATCGCCGTCAATCCTCATTCTCGTCGCGGGGGTCTATCCCTCCGGACACAGATCACGACTTCGATGCCCACGACGTCGACAGCGACGACGCAAAGAAATCGGTGGATCTCGACGACGATGATTTGTCGGAGGGGGGCGTATGTACAATTTTATTCCGGCCTCAATCATCTAACCTCGTATCAGAAGCCGCCGCCGGCTGCGACTAACCAACGTAGGAGGACGTCGACAGCTCAGCAATTAAAATATGATCAGGAGGTATGTGATATTACTCTCACCCTTGCACTATTCCCCATCTCCATCCGCAGAAACCCCAGATCCGTGCTTCCAAGGTCTTGCATGGCCCGCGAGCGGAGGCGAAGCCCTCCCTCGAATCCGATTGGCACTCAAGCGCCCGGCTCATCTTCCCAACCACCGGTGGCCAACTGAAGCTCCTCGACCAGAACCCTCTCCTCAAAGCCGTCATCAAGGACACGATACAGCTCTCTCTATACGAAATCAGCTTCAAAAACGGCTACGAGGCTATCCCATCGCGACCTGCTTTCGTCTCGCGACTCGTCCGGCTGGCGGCCAAGAAGCATCCGAAGGCTAACCACATCGGGAGGCGTGCCAAGAAAGACATGTTATTTTGTGGCCGTCTTGCCCCGCTTGTACGTCGCTATCTCTTGAGAAACAACAAACTAATGTGGCGTGTTCTAAAGATCTGTACCCGTGGCGGTAACTTGAGGTCGGGGCTCCGCAACAGCGCGATCTCAAAGGTTGCAACGCACTACGAGCTCAACAAGCCAGGGACTACTCCTTCGCAAATCCGGTCAATTATCAAGCAGCTCAACAAAGACCAGCATTATATTTTTCCGTACACCACCCCACCAGTCTCTCGCGCCGATGCCGACGCCCCCGACAATGTCGAGCCTGCAGCTGCTGAGTCATCGAGCAAGCTTCCGGTCAGCCTCAAGGTTCGTCTTTCTTCCATATTAGGCCCAATCTATGAAACTCAAGCAGCCGAACTTAAGTTCTGGCGGTCTAGACCGCCAAGAACTTATAAGTTCGGGCCGAACTTAAGTTTTCACAAATTACCCTACTATGCACTATATAATAAGCGTCATCAGAACTTGAGTCCCTCGAGTCAATGACTGCAAGTTCTCGACGAAAAATGCATTTATTGATAAAACTGTGTTATGCACTTACATGGCACGCATGTATAGGATACTCCCCGACCACTTAAGTTCTGCCCCAGAACTCAAGTCTCCACGTGAACTTAAGTTCCGCCTCTAGAACTTCAGTTCTAGAGGCAGAACTTAAGTCTCGTCGTCGACGACTTACGTTCCGCCCACCCGCAACTGAATTAGGCGAGTGCGGACACGGACGACGCGAGCGCGGGCGTGGGTGTGAACGAGGCGGCTGCGGAGGAGCATTGAGGCGGGAGCGGACGCGGACGTGATGGCGGACGAGGCGAGCACGGGCGCGTGGCGCGTGAGGGTTAGTAGCTGCAGCTGCCCACAGGCTGGTGGCCGGAGCGAGCGTGGGTGCGGACACGGACGAGGCGGGCGCGGGCATAGATGAGGCGGACATTAACGGGGCGACGCGGAAGCGACGAGGCAGGGGAGGGTGGACGCGGAAGAGGCAAGCGTGGACGAGGCGGGCGTTGACGAAATGGGCGCGGACATGGACGAGGCGGGCATGGGGTGGCAAAGCATCTAAAATCGTCGTGGCACGCGTCCCACAGCTTCTGTGGGCACAGCCTGTGGAGGCGCGGAGAAGCGTCGCAATATACACGCACCGGAGTGAAGATGATGAGGCTTCGGTATTGCCACCTCTCTCGTCGGACCCGGGGTGGCAAGTACATGTAACATGAGCCGCGGCGTGGCAACAAGCTGGCGGACTGAAGTGGAGCATGAGCTGCAGAGTAAAAAGAAGAGGACGATGGAGGACGTAGCTCGCCTTGTATCTGGTCGTTGTGCTGGTGAAGGGTGTCAGAGAGGGAGAGAGGAAGTCGAAATTTCGCCAAGTCAAGCCGCACGTGCCAGTGACATTGGGACAAATATTTGGCGGTCACGGTGGCATGGCTTGTCTTCGTCCTTTCTCCTCCACCACCTCTGACGACCCTCCCGAATCCTATTCCACTCCCTTACCGGGGAACGAGCCCACTGTACCCCCCGTCCCCCTCCGCTAAGTCGTGCGGGTTTCACAACCGTGACCGTCGCCATCTCGTATCTCCCCCGGCGCGTCGACACCGCCGTACCCATCTGGAGGGTCGCGACGTTGAACAGATGTGCGGCCCCCATGACTCGGCGTACAGCGTCGTCCATCCGCGTGTATACAGCAGTATGGTAAGTCTGTTTGTTATCCGTAGTCATTTTCCCGACACTGACGTTTCACATCGCCATCCTCTGCGCACCGCGTCGCACTTGTGCAGTCCTCCATCTCCTCTGCGGTGTCCTCCAAGTGCCTCCCCCGCCTTGTCCGACATGTACACCACCGTGTCTTATCAATAAATGCATTTGTAGCCAGAGCTTCCAGTCATGAACTTAAGTCTTCGAGAACTTAAGTTTTAGTCGACAACTTAAGTGTTCGAGAACTTAAGTTGTAGTTGAGAACTTAAGTTCTGATGAAGCTCATTATATTGCTTGTAGGTGCAGTAAATTAGCTAGTAGGGTCCTCTGACAAGACTTAAGTTCTGCCAGAACTCTTAAGTTCTTGGCGGTCTAGACCACCAGAACTTAAGATGAGCTAATAAAGTATTTGCCAATCTGATGTTTCCCGTCAGGCTTTCCTCTCCAATTTACCCTTCCATGCACCCGCTATGGTCGACATGATTCGTGAAGCGTGGTGGAGCAGCCCGCGAGGGATTGGCTCCATCCACCGGAAGCACCTGAAATCCAATCGCGCAGACCGTCCGAATGAGGTCGTACTTCCTGATGCGATGATTTGTTTGGCCGGTGCAAATGTACGTGTTCTCTTTGTTATGTCCTTCAATACTGAGCGGGTTGCACAGGCCTGGGCGGGGCTACAAGCTTGGGCGACTGGGCACTATGTACCCGCCCCGGAGTTTAGCCAGGGTCGTCTTGAGAGCACATACCAAAGTCTTCTGGGAATTTTGGAGGACCAACGTAGCGGTAAGTCATCGAAGGCCTTCAACGGAATCATGCATGATCTTTATGTGAAAGTCTCGTGAGTGCACTACATGCTATTTCATTGTTGTCCCACTCACTTTTTGACCAGTCAATCCCAGCCGGGCGTCGCTCCGAACGCCTCGGGCTCCGCCAACAACGTGATTTCCCTAGACATCGATAGCGACTAAGCTGAGTCGCCAGCAACCCGAGTCCCCCAATTCGTAACTACGTTTAATGCTCTTACCGTACATACTTTCCTATACCTTATGTTACTTGACTATAATAAAATTTGGCGGTGTTGCTGCATTCTATGAACGCGATATTAGAACAAACTGGCGAAATAATTCACGCAAAATGTATCATAGATTCATACAAGTTTTGTGCATAAGTTGGCAAAACTTTGATATTTTCTCGGGGGGGAACATATTTTTTCTCAATTTAGCTCACTCGTGGAAGTGGCGGAATTTTCGGACATTTTAGCCAAAAATATCGCAAAATATCTCTGGGGAGTTTTCCTGATGAAGTCGACTCGGGAAGGCTGAGTCGCAAGTCTGGGCAACATTACTCTCACTCACCCGCAGCCGTGATGCGTGAGACCCTCTGCCTGGTGCCCCCGGCGCCCAAGCGCGGCGTCACGCCGCTCCACGACACCACCCTCGGCGGCGGTAAGTACTTCGTCAAGGCCGGGACGCCTATTCGGGTGCAGGTACATATGGAATATCCACCGGGATACAGCGATATGGGGCGAGGACGTAGGCCTGCTGTCCATATATGCCGCTGCAGTTCACTAAATGGCGTCGTAGGCTGAGCAGGTCCGGCCTGAGCGCATGCTCGACGGAAAATTTGAGGCTCTCCCCGTAGGTTGTGCACTTGAAATGACCTGCGCAATACTGACTTGCCTTTGTTTTCACCAGCCCCACGCATGGCAGCCCGTACGTTTACCCTTACAAACTTGGCAACAACACTTACGCTCGCCCTCAGTTCGGTTTCGGCATGAGAGGCTGCATCGGGGGCGCATTTGCGTGACAGGAAGCCAGGTATCCATCTCTGCATCGCAACTGGCCTTTTTACGCCAAGGTTGACTCTCGGAAAGTCTAGTGCTTGCCACGGTGCTCCAGCGATTCGACCTCTCCTTGGTGAATCCTTCATACACCCTGGAGATCAAGCAAACGCTAAGCGTGAAGCCCAAAGGGCTGTACATACACGCTCGCCTGCGCGCCGGTAAACCCGTGTTCTACGCAACCCCTTTCTCGAACTTGAAGAGCGCGAATACAAATAGCTCGCCGGCGGGGAATCCGGTCGCGACCGGAACACCGCTATATGTCTTCTATGGCTCGAACACTGGGACGTCCGAGGCGTTCGCGCAGCGGATCGCGAGTAAGGTGGCTTCATATGGGGTGTCAGCTCCTGCGAAGATACCTCGCGTACTGAGACTTTGCGACACATAGGACTCCGTGGGTCCATCGGGACCTTGGATTCTGCAGTGGGGAAAGTCCCGACGGATTGCCCCGTTATTATTCTTACTGCCTCCTTCGAAGGTATCTAGGGGCAGGCGGCAATCTTCATGATTTACACTTTTGAATTTCTACAGGCCAGCCAGCAGACAACGCAGCGCGCTTTGTCGATTGGCTCAGACACCTCGCGGACGCCCAGCTCGCCGGTGTGCGCTATGCCGTGTTTGGGTGTGGGAACTCGGATTGGACGGCGACGTTCCAAGCGATCCCAAAGCTGTGCGATAACTTGTTCGAAAAGAACGGGGCGAGCCGAATTCTCCCGCTCGGTGTGGGCGATGCCAGCAACAGCGAGTTCTTCCAGGCGTTCGACGAGTTCGAAACCAAACTGTGGGAGACGCTGGTGAAGGTGCGCGTTGTGTCTTGCGGAGATGGTACCCATGATTCAACCCACCCTCATCGCAGGAGTACTCGACGACAATCTTGGATGCATCCGTGCCCACGATTGAAGTCAGGACGGTAGACGCGGGGGAAAAACGCGCGGCGGCCCTCCGTCAGCCGGATGCTCTCTTGGGGCACGTGGTGGAGAATCAGGTCTTGACAAAGGATGGGCCCGTCAAGAGACACATCGGTGCGTTCTTCGCCTTTGGAAATAGTCGCCGGACTGATCCTGCATCGTGTTTAGAATTTGAGGTTCCCGAGGGAACTGCGGCACGAGGTGAGCGCTTGAGCACCTTCCTTCCTTTGCAATTGATGTCCTGACATTAACGGATGCGATCAGCGGGAGATTATATCGCAATGTGGGTTTCTGGTTCATGCTCGAGAATTAACCTTGATCTGCGCAATAGATTGCCGCAGAACCCGGCGAGGGATGTTCACCGAGTGCTGGCCCGTTTCGGTTTATCCAACGAGGAAGAGGTGTGTCCTCCCGGTATTTTCTTATGTAGCACATCTGAACTTGGGCAAGGTTGTTATATCCTCTGTTGGCCCTACGTCGCTCCCTGGGGACAAACCGGTCAAGTTGTGGGAAATAATGACCGATTACGTCGAATTGGCGCAACCGGCAACCGCGCAGGATCTCGTAATACTTGCACAGGCTGCAAGCACTTAGCACAGCGGCTACAAAATTGGCCCTGGAGAAGTTGAAGGCATTGCATGCCGAGGCTGTCATGGCGCGGCACCTCAGCGTTCTTCAGATCCTCGGCATAGCCATCTTACTTGGATCGTTCTTGCAGATGCTTCCCGCCATGCGCGTCCGCCAATACTCCGTCTCATCCTCCCCGCTGTGGAACCCGTCAAATGTCACGATAACTATCAGCGTCCTCGAATCCCCCTCTATGTCCGCGACCTCCACCGCCCCCTTCCTCGGCGTCGGCTCCAACTACCTCGCGAGTCTCCGCCCGGGCGACCGCGTGCAGATGGCCGTGCGCCCGTCGTCCGCCGCATTCCACCCGCCTGCCGTCCCGTCCATTCCCGTCGTTATGTTCTGCGCTGGGTCCGGCATCGCGCCGATGTGCGGCTTCATCCAGGCGCGCGCGGCGCAGCAGGCTTTGGGGCGTCCCGTCGGGAAATGCTCCTCTTCTTCGGGTGCCGCTCGCCCGAGACGGATTTCCTGTACGCTGACACTGATCTCGCGGAGTGGGTCAAGCTCAGGGTGGTTCACGTGCGCCCGGCCTTCTCGCGGTCTCTTGCGGACTCGCACGGGTGCAAGTACGTGCAAGAGTGAGCATTTCTTTCCTTCCTTGCCATTGCTGATGATCCCGCCACAGCCGTATCCTGAAAGACAGTGCCGACATCATCGACGCGAGTCGTAAGAATACTGTGGCGAGTATTGCAATATTAGCAACTCTTCAGGATTTACCAATTCCTTCCACAGTTCTTCACTTGCGGTTCGGGGGCCGTTGCCAAGGACATCAAGGCGGACCTCGTGGAATTAATCAAGCGTGCGGATGGCATCGATACCGAGGAGGCGGCGGCCAAGTTTGAGAAGATCACGAAAGGGCGTTATGCGACGGATATCTTTCATTGAGTCAGGTGTGAAGCAGCGCCCGTAGTCTCCCATATGTTTAGATGTTTATCCGGACCATGAATGCAGTTGCAACATTAGTCTGGATTAATTATCCGGACCATTCTACGTTGAACGGTCTCTAAACAAAACAGGAAAGGAAGCACTGTGAATACATTCGAGCCCGTATACATAGATGCTGCTGGGCATAACGCTGAGTTGGGCGTCAGAACCGAGCTGGGTTGACAGAGCGATAATCCCTACCTACATGTAGGAGACTTCACCTATTGCTTCCTGCTTCAAGGCGTTCAGTTCCAGCCAGATAAGAAGATGAAAGCTCGTCGGGAGGCGGTTCCAAAGAGCTGCGAGTCTACTGGTGAGCGCATCTTTAGACCGCCGGAAAGAGTCATCACAGAGCCCCACCCCACCTACATCGCAGAGGCGATCCCATTCATCATCGTCCCAGCGTTGAAGAGGATCCAAGACTCCGTATTGGACGCAACTGAAATAACGGTGCAATTGACCAGGGCGGGCATGATTGCAGCCCGGTGGACGTGTGCCACCCCCGATAGGGGAGGGAGTGATGGAAACCGCCAACGAGTCCGCCTGCGCCCGCCACAGGGCGAGCTCAGCTGTTATATTCTTTTGCTGAACAAGAATGAAATTTAGTTATATAACGACGAACGGCCTTCATTGCTTAAAAATAATGAATCTAGCTGACCTTTGATGCCTAGTGGGATGCGCTTTAACCCGCCGTAGCATACCCCTCGTCGACCTCCTCATTACCGGTTATCTTTCTTCTTTCTGAATCTCATAAAGGCCTCATTCTTGGTACAGCAACCTTGGTTTATCGCTGTTGCCCTCACTGCTCTGGGTGTGAGCTACGTAGGGCTGTTCGCCGTGGTTTCGACGAGAGTACAACGGTCAAATCTGTCCCGTTACCGTCCCGTCGCGAGGTAAACCAAAGGCTCCACGGAACGGGACGGATGACGGGACGGCCGTCACGGCCGACGCGACGGGGTCGGCTACCAGACAGTCGTGAAACACAAGTTGCAAGACAGGAAACACATGGACACATGCTCTAAATTCGCCTGCACGTTGAAATTGAGTTCGAGCTTTTCAGTAAGTCGAAATTTACTGTCAAATGAAGCTGAACACTGTTTCCCTGCCTCAAAGAGCAAGAAAACGGGCGAAATAAGACCCTTTGCTTTTTTCTGCGTATTTGCAACGCATCAAAATCGTTCGAGGAAGGATTGAACCGAGTTGAGAACTGGATTTTGAAGGTGACCCAAAACGGTAAGCGATGATCTTGCCATTAACGCTAACTTCTGGCAAACGCTGAGGCCATTATTAAAAGACCCGATGTCATACGATGCCTACCATCCAACGTCCAAGTACCCAGGGAGGTAGAGCGACCATTTCCACACCAAAATGATCCGAATATGCGAAGATTCAGATGTTCAACGTCTTCAGAACCGTCGCCCGTCAAATGACAGTCGACGGCCGTGATTTCCACGGCCGTCGGCGCAGAAATCCGTCCCGTTACCGTCCCGTGAAAAGTGTCCTCGAGGCCTCGACGGAACGGATCGGCCACCCGTCGCCGGAACCCGTCGAACCGGCGCGACGGGCACGGCGAACAGCCCTAGGGCTACGGTGTCGCGTTTCTCGGCTACGCTATGTATGACACGAAGCGAGGAGTTCCGTCGTCAAGGAGATCTTACAGACGACCTCAAACGACGTCAATGTGTGCCGTTTACTGGGCGAAAATCTTTACCCTCAACCGGAGTGGTGGCTGAGGGGCGAGGTAAGACGATAACATTATCGAATCGCGGCTCCACTCAGTTTATTGTTTCACAGCTCAACCAAGCTCGGGAAATATTGACCTTTCGATAAGCGTTCAAGGGTCGGGAGATCTGCGTCTCCATCCGTTGATTTACCGGATTCAACGTGCTCTCGAGATACTATCTGCCAAAATAATATAAAGGCAGCTCGTCGACGCCGGGCACTTTTTGCTCATACCTATGCGGACGAGTTCATCCCAGATGTACAAATGGCTGCAACGTATAGCGGCGTTGCCTCCTGCAAGGGAAAATGTTACCGGATCCGCGAACCGTGTCCAGACTCTAATTGCCGAATAATGGGCTAAGGTGGACGATCCATTGACTTGAACCGATTCTTTCTGCACACATATACACACATTCTCGACGATCTTACTGGGACCCTGCCCAGAATCTTTGCCTTAGCCGGGAGTCACTTAAACGTTTTCTTTCAAGCATTCCTTTATCACATGGGTTTAGTATTCTGGGAAATATGGAGTGTTGTGTAGCCCGAACTCCGATTCAGACAGCTACAGCCTGCGGGAAATTTCGTGCAATTTGGAATACGACGGCGAGCCAAAACCCGTCACCTACGACCATGGCATCAGCGAATGAAAGGCGTGTCATTGAAAATGAGTCTGCATACTGGATCCCATCCATACGTCGCGTTGAAGCCGGGGGTGGTGCCACCACAGCCTGGATTGGTACCTGGGTCACGCAGATCAGAGAATTACGCTCACAGACAGCACGAAACCTATAGGCTGACCGGTTTTCATGTCATTAAATGCGTGCGGATTCGCATAGATGAGTGGATTGAGGAATCCCAGCCCTGGCTTCCCCATGGCGATGCGCTCGTTGTTAAGGAGCGCGATCATGCTGGCGAAGATCGCGGCGCTGTATCCCGTGGCGGAGAAGCCATCGAACACGTGACCGTCGAAGACCCACTCGACCCACCACAAGGCGGCGACGTCCGGCACTGGGGTATCCACATACATATTACCGCCCTGCGAGACCATACAAAAAATGGATGAAGCGCACCAGCACGTCCGGAAACATTGAAGGCGGTATTGCGGGTGTTGCCCGTGGCCTTGAGATAAGCGGGGACCACGCTGTCCTGGTATTTCGGCCTCTTGAAGACGTTGGAGAAGCCCCCTCCACTAGCGTTAACGGCAGTTTCCTCGCTCTCGTCATTGTCGAATTCCGTCGCGCCGACGGCGGTCACGCTGGTGGAAAGGAGCAAGCTCAATGTTTTGCAAGTCCGGCTGCGCATTGGCAGAGACTCACAAGGGACACGAAGCCGGGAACGGTGGGTCGAAGCCTTTGCAACCCGGAAGGGGAAGACTCCCTGCGCCCTCGATCCCCGTTTGGACGATGTAGGAGATGCCGCGGGCGGCGAGCTGAGCGTATGCGTTGCAGAGAGATCTACATCGAATGAGAACACGGAGCGTGTTTAATAACTTCTCAGGACGCACATGGCCAGTTGCGGAGAGACGTCAAAAAGAATGTGGTTGTTGAGTATCGTCTGTGGTGGGTGTTTGAGGGACAACAGAAAGTGTGCTTGATCGAGCATTTCTGTCAGATCGTCGTTCGGGAGGGTGCCTGTGGAGATAAATGCGACTGGGACACCGTTGGTAAGTCCGACAGCTATTTGCATGTCTGGGTTCTGCACGTGATGCAACCGTCAGGGAGATGAGTGGGGACGGAACAGCAGGGTACGCACGCTCTCCAAGCCACCTCCGGTCGGAAGTTGGGTATTTATGCCTCCGTCAACAGATATTAAATCGAACGTGGTGTTTGGATTCATATCGGGACGGTAGGTCTCAAGGAAGATCTTAGTGACATCAGGAAATTGAGTGGGGGGCTAATGTTGATGCAGAATACTCACTTTGAGGTCGCGTTTGTTAGTGAATTGAAGGTCGAAGGCGGAGACCGCGAATACGTCTGCTGCGTGTTTGGCTGGTGCCGAAGGTATCCCGTACAGCTCCTGGATACACAGTGGCGTCCAGCTTGAAGTCACCCGACAGTCAGAGGAGACCGAAGCAGTGGCCGGACGCGCGCTGGTCCCTGCTGATGTCTTGGTGACAATTGAGGATGTGGTGTCAACGGTGGCGGGAGGGAAACTGTCCAGATGTCAGTGTAAGTCGACCGCAATAGATTGAACGGCAGACGTCACGGTTGGATGAACCCAATTGATACTGGACTTGAGGCCACTAGGGATGGAGTAGGAGAGGGTTCGCACAGCCGTCTGATTCGTCTGCTCATTTTGGAAGGTCGAGAAATCCGCTGCAAGAAGCTCGTTGGCCTGGGCGACAGTCATGTTCACGGCGATCCAGTCGCCGGCGTGAGTGAGCGGCGATGCGGTGAGCTGGTTGGATCCAAGCCACGAATTAACCTTGGCGACAGTGTCCGCAGACGGCGCAACAAATTGATCAACCTGAAAGATTAATGAGCCGTGTGTCCAATTAGTTGACTGGAACATGAGTATACTTCGTTCTGGGTGAGATACTGTCCATAACGGGCGTTACCTGGAGTGCTGATTTCGTAAACAGTGTCCTGGAGGCCAAGGATATCTTGTTGCGTGAGGGAGAAACGGAGGCTCAAGATTTGATCCTGCGGCGTGGCTCCAACGTGCAAAAAGCCGGCGGGAGGACTGTCCCGCCTTTCCAGGACTAAAAATTTGCAGCTGGTAGCGACGACGAGAAAAGGAAGAAAGGTGACAGCTTTCAACATGATAAGTGGATGGCCGGGGTATGGAGTTTGCTTTCTCCGATGCGAGCACATTCACTTTATATTACCCAGGCGATGGCAGTTGACTAATTTGGGTCATGAATGTCGCACATGTCGGTCTTTAATCTCCGTGCCACCGTAACAAAATAGACCTTGAATAGCCTCGACAATCAGCATGCCTTATGCATAGCATCATTGTGCGACCAGCTTTCAGAGGATCTGACATTGTATGCAGCCGAAACTTACACTTCTATATGGTGAAGACACTTCTTGACGGGAGAAGATCTTGGGCTGATTTGTTGCCGCTCAAAATTTGAAGTATAACGGGCGCCGTGGGAGGAAGAAAGGAAGCGCCTCTGAAGGTGAACGTAAAATTTGGGCTCAGCACCTGTTAACATTATTCGCTGCTCTCCTCGGAGATTACTACTTCGGCTTCCCTGCCGGGTGGTGACCGCAGACTCTGTGCCCAATTTCGGGCGGTAGATTTGCTTAGTTTTCCCAATATCTTTGTCCTCAACTCCAGTTAAGTGGTCTTCTACCTGCTCCGAGCATTTGGCGTTTCCGATGCTTATCACCCAATCAACTGCGGAGAACCAATTGCATGTGAAACATCGTGCGCATGAGACCCGGATAATCCAGTCGATATGTGACAATGAGACACTGTCGTGGTGCGAACGTGGTATTGGGCGGATTCCATGCCGCCAGCTTCCCGAACCTGTCAGGAGCCGAGCGGTGTAAGATGCCATCATACATCAACCGTTCTTTAGAGAGATGCTATCCCGTCCTGCGGGATCAACTACACTATCTCCATTGCGATTCCTCTCCTCTCATATTTGAATCAAAGATTCAAGATTTTGCTTCCCCTTTTGCGTTGTCATGGGGCCTCGGGTCGTCTCCTCTAATTGTCCAGCGTTAAACTCTGTTGCCCCATTTGCACTGTCACGGGGCCATGGTTTCTTCAATGTCTCTTTCACTGCGACCTGTACAAAGCTGTAGGTGATGGTGGGTTCTTCATTTACCCAATGTCTCGGGATTAGTCCAAGCACCGAACCCGGCCCAACCCTTTCAGGCCGAACATTTCAACCCTGAGCTGTGGCGTCTGGCGTATCTTGTGGCTGAACAGCTGACTCTTCGCAAGACAATGAGGCGGATAAGAAACAAGGGAAACACGAAAGAAGGGAGATCGGGACAATATGGCGGCATGACTCGCGGGATGATGACTGGACATATGGGGCCTTGGAGATGTGCCACTTCTGATTTGTGGCAATCTGGGGAATAATAGAACAATTGAATAGGTACGCACATCGATGATCTGTGACTATGAGCAATCCTCTGGCCCGTATTTGCGGGAAACACTCTTTGAGTCACTCGCATGTAAGTTTAGGACGCCGGAGTCAATTGAGCTCGATCTAAACTTGTCGGGGCCCGCGATCGGCGAATTAGCGACGAGATTATCTGGCTTAGAGCAGACACCTTCGCCGCTGAAGATGAGGGAGGCATGGCAGACAACCATCTTGAGGCTATTGTTGGGCGTGAGCGTGAACATTTCATGGGATGCAGACACATGTGTTTCATGACATAACGGGGCTGGAAGTTCGAAAAGCTTGATCTCTGAGGGAAAATCTACGGAGGCTGGGTCAGTGGGAGGGCGATGAAGCGTGGAGAGGATGCAGCACCTGAGAAGGGCCGGACTGCGATGGTCAGGCGAGGAGAAGCCAAAAACTTCACCACGGCTGAGTTGGATGGATCGACACAAGAGCAAGAGAAAACCATGATTGAATTGACGCCTCGCTCACGGTTGAAATATCAACCCGGAGACCAGCTTGTTCATGCTCTAGAACATCATCTAGGTATCCAGCTGACAGAGTCGACGGATATAGTTCGAATCAAACAGATGCAGGTTCCGCGGGAGGAGGGGAGCTGAAATCAGGTAAAGCTCGAGGGTGGCCTGAATTCAGCCTGAGACGGACGAGACATCCTGAGGAGCTCATGTAGGATTTGACAATGTACCGTTCCACTGAATGGTCTGACGTCTGAGACAGAATCGACGCTCGACCAATGTTCATGCCAGGGGGGCACCAGCATTCAAACTGGTGACTAAGGGCTGGTTAGGTAATCCGGCCGCCAGACCTGAACACAAAAATCTGCCCAGCCATTTTTTCGCTGTAAAATGACCAGAACGGCCTTGCTTTGCGCATGTCTAGGTCCAGGGCTTTTCACGAAACATTACTTCACTCGAGTCGACAAAACAATTGGATGCTGTGTTGATGTTGTGCTCCATTTGCTCCCGATGTTTACCTCCCATTCGAGCAAAATAGACTGTGATGTCGTCGGAAATATTCTACTGACTTCCGAAGCCTGTGGTAAATATCCCAGCCTACCTCAGAAGCCTTGGGATTCTTTTCTATGTCCAACCTGGGAGCTTTAACCGAGGCATGCGTATCACCCGGGCTTGCATAGGGTAGTAATAATCGACGCAGTGCCTGTGGATATCGCTGAGAGTGTGCGACAGGCTTTAGACGAGTTTAACACCCTCCCAGGACGTTGCCGAATGAGGTGGGCAACCTCCGGCAACCAAGAATGTAAGAAACTGCCATAGATGGAACGTGGAAATGCTTCCGTTAGTTAGTTAGTACTGCCGCGAGGGCTTGAAAGAAAATCGGCCCTACATCTCCCTATATCTTGTTTTTGATGCCGGTGCCCCCTTGGTTCATGCGGGGGCAGGATGCAGAAAAGCCTCGAGGACAGCGAGAGCGATGGAAGAGCGTTAGAAATTAAAACATACGGTCGCAATTGGACCAAGGGGTACCCGCCGGAAGAAGCCGAGACACAGCCTCATAGGACGCCCTTATTTCACTTTTCGGAATTTGGTCAGAGGACTCTAAAAATGTGTTTAGAAGGGCAAAAAAAACCCCGATTTTTTGTTAACCGGTTGAAGAGTACATACAATATTAGGATCGTAGGCATTATTTTGACGCCTAAAACGATGGTTGATGCCTATTTTGATGGTCATGATGCCTACTTTGATGCGTCCGATGCGCCCCCGCTTCCGCGCGGCCGGGTGGTAAGGAGTAAGCATTCTTAGCATAGGTGTTTAGCCTGCGCTCCGAACAACTATTGATGGCGTGCCCGTCTCCCCAGTACCACTGCACTCAGTTCCTCGGCCATCAATCATGCCGTTTCTCAACGATTTAACACAAGTCCCTCCTCCAATAGCATACAATATACCCTGAACCCTAAAAATAACCGCTAACCCAAACTGCTGACCTCTAACCTCTAACCTCTACCCGAACCTCTAACCTCTAACCCGAAACCACTAACCTAACCTCGAACTCGCCGCCTTGGGGCAATCTGCGGCACCGCCGGCACGTAATGGGATGCGATCAACACCTCGGCTCCAACCGGGAGGAGAACGAGTGGCGCAGAGCGTGGCGGGAGTGAATAGATATTTATTGCGAAAAATAGGCATCATTGGGCATAATAGGCATCAAAATAATGCCTATGATACTAAAGTTGTCGCGCCTCCCGGTTGAAACTTGAAAGTGGGGGAGCTTTCTCAAAGGGGGTACCGGGTCGTGAATCCCGACTGGGGGCCGGTTGATTGGTTCGGCCGCCAGGCTGATTTTTTTTTGGGGTGATTTTTTTTGGGGAGCTGAAACGCAGTCTGGGCGATGTTTGGTGACCTAATGCATGTTTATTAACTGCTTTCCGACCCTCAGCTAATATAATCTGGCCTTTTGCGGACGAGAATTTCCGCATTTGGTCAGGGCCTCAGCATACCATGTGAGCAAGATGGCCCTGCACCATTCAACATCCCAAATGCCAGCCGCCGCCATTTCGTCTCGCGGGACGGTTACTACAGCCACGCTCGATGTCGCGCGGGGCAAAAACGAAGGCTGTGAAACCAAATAGGTGTGTTAATTCATCTAACTATTGTTTCATGCACACTGACACTACTGTACAGTATCATCTTCGTTGCCTGGAGCAAGGAAGCGTTCCAGATACCTGAGTTTGTGATGTTTGCACATATACCGGCGTTCGCTCGACGTTTACTCCGGAACCAAGTGTCGTCGGAGCGCGAAGCAGTAGCTCAAAGCCGAGTCAATTAAATTTGGGCTGTTATTGCATGGTTGTGCCGGCTGTCTATAGAGTCCAGTACCGTTACCAGATCACAGAGTTTTATCTTTATCATACCAAAAGTATCTGTCTAAGAGATCGTAGACGAGTCCGTTGGTGCGGCGCCCGGTGCGCGGGTAGTCTAGAAGTTACCGTGGGGGTTGGACCGTGTAAGGAAGTTATTATATAATATGACATAAGCAGACTCCGAGTCGCGAAATTCACGTCTCAACGACGCGATATTTTATATATTCACACCTCAGAACTTATAAAGGAAGCCGAATCTATGTTTCTGTCTCCTCGAAATTCTGAATGAGGGACTGTGGCTGTCTCTTGAAAATCGCTGCATTCGTCATGTGACTTATGGCCGTTTCTTGGCCGAAGCCCAATTGAAGACGAATGTTCATTCTCACAGTCATAGAACAATCTTCAGAAAAATCGGCACCACTCGGAAACTTTATTCTGACTCTTCTATGTCGTTGTCATTGACCAAGTTTATTGAGGAAGGCATACATTCCAATATTTAAAAAGTATTCACGGTTGCTACTCACTTTCTTCCAATTTCTGCTCCCCAGGACGACCGGGTTCGACAACGCTCGAAGGCCGAACTGAAGGCGAGCCAAGTTCGGCGTTCGGAGCAAAGGCCTTTAAACTTGAACCGAACCGAACCTTGCCACCACTAGGCAACTCCAGCCACTGAAACCACGCCTCATGTCATTGTGTGAATGCATCTCGGATGGACGATACCGCTGAGCGACGCCCCGACATACCGGTCGATACGGTACCTGTTATTTCGGCCCGGAAATGATGAGTTATTCATTTCAGTGCCACAAAATCCGAACAATAAGTATATATCCGCCACTTCTGTATCATTTTCACGATCACAGTTATGTTGGACAATATATGGGACGCGGGCAATGCGCTGAATGCGGGAAGCACATTTCCGTCACGAATATTTCAAGCACCTGGGAAGTTAGGTCAACAAGAAACATTATGCGCGGCAGAGCTCGCTAGTGGGGACGTGATTGTCTGCGGATGTGTCAGGGTGTGAGAGCACCCCTTGATGTAAATTTAGTTTCTTATCCTTGACGTCGGTGAGAAACTTGAAGCTCGTGGCTCGCATGCCGTACTCTGTCGGGTAACACCACTGCTTCATCGGAGCTTGACCTTGATATGCAATCTCCGAATGACCTAGATTAGGCCTCTCTGAGGCGGTAGCTGAACCTTTAGGGATTCACTAGCAGTTACCCATGCTACGCCACGGTGATAACAGATCAGCAGATCAATAGACACATGTTCTGAATTGAAAATGCTGCTCGTCACCGACGTTCGGTCGACTCCTCGCGGCTCGTGTGCAGTTCCAGAAAAAAATTGCTCGGGATGGCACAAAATATTCTAACGCAGAAATACTTGGTATGAATACAGTGCCCCAGATATTTTTCTGTGAGAACAACCAATTGACAATGTTCAACTGAAACCTCTCTGGGTAAGCTCCTGCATTAGTACTATGTATTGTTGGCCCGTAATTCTGACCTAAAAACCATTTCCTCTCAGCATGCCGTCCCGGACGGCATGCTGAGAGGAAACACTTCGGACGGGCCGTCCGAGGTGTCTTCTCCCTGTCTCGACGGTTGGAGTTTTACAGATGCATTTCGCATCAGTAATCCAATTCCAAAACTCTGCCTCACATTCACCGGCTTTTTCCCTTCTATATTTGAATTCCTGATGCAAATTTTGAACGTTCACAAGCTAGGTTCGGCGCGCCTGCATCCTGAATTGATTGGTATTTAACATTTCTATATTCAAAATCCAATTCATCTTTCATTGTTTTTGTTAAAATTGCCTTGACCCGGTCGCCGAGCCTCTATCCTGTGGCTGCTCCCTCTAAGCGTGCCATAATGTTGAAATCATTTCAATCGCCTTGGGCTTTCTTACAGGGTTTGGAATTGCTCATCGTGCCAATTTTTCTTGTGCAACAGCCTATGCTTTCAACACCATGACTCCAGTGAGCCAATCTTGTTTAATTCATGCAAGAATTCAAGTTCCCGGCATGAAAGGGCCTATGTCGCTGGGGACTCCATTTAACACTCACCTATGAGTGCCTAGTTGAAAGTACTTACATAGTCACGCTCAGGTTGTGCTCAATGCTGCAAGAGTTCAACATCTCAACAGTTTAACAATAACAATCTATTGGCCGATAACTCAACCTCTGGACAGTTTTCAGTGGGACGGTGCAGCACAGACGTAGGTGCGCTGAACACGGTGGGCGACGGAAAGGTGACAAACTGATCCAATTTCGTTCCAATTAGAAAAGGGATGGGTGGAGCAATTGAAGAAAAATGGTCTTGTCTTGCACGGAAGGGGGCCCTCAATTGTAATATAGATTCAGCGTAGTCCAGCTTAGTTGATTCTTCAGTTCATAGGCGCCAAGAGCGCTTAGATAAAGGCACCCGATAATCGCAGCCCCGAAAAAGGATCGTGCGCGCTGGCAAGACCATGAACCGGTGATTAATCTCGGGGATTGATAATTCTCCGCGCCCGGATCTTGGCCCGAACACAAAGCAGAAATAACTAACACCCAAAATTGAACTCAGAGCATATCTTTGGTTCCAGGCGATGAAACAGGTTGCACAAGAGGATTCAGGCAGGTAAGAAGTTGAAAAGCATGTCCTTGAATTTTGATTTATTTCTATGTCTTTCTCCATTTTCTATCGATTCATATTCGCAATGACTAATTTTAGGTGACTAAATCTTATTTGTACATGTAGCAAAAAAGAGCGAAATCCAAGTTCTCCTGGGTAGCCAAACCTAAGGGTTCAGCAATCATTGCGGCGTGAAATGAAGGTTGGAGTGTCTTTTTCGATGCCTTTAATTGAGAGTATGAAGATTTGGACGTCACTAAGCAACCTCGCCCGCCAAAATTTCGGTTGATGCGCATAATTTTGATGCGAACCAATCGGTAACATATTTCCATCCCAACCACCGATAAAACCCATACGGTGACGAATTAGATCACTTCTGGACAACCATTTCAAGTGTGATTCGAGTACTATTCAAGTGTGGAAAGGGCCCGGCAATATTTCACACTCCGACGATTATATCATAAAGTCCAGCTCCATGTGACCCACAGACTATGCGACGGCAGTGGGAAGTGCCCGCTCTTGATTGGCAATATAGGTCCACAGGATCCATCCGTTCGAGTGGTCGAGTTGGCGGCGGCCGATGGACCACTTGGTGTTGTCGCTCTCCAGGTCCGGAGTTGGGAGCACGCGTGCTTGGACGACGGTGGCCCGCTTGTTGGCTATATAGTGATCAGTGATCAAAGCATCTCCTTCGGAGATTGTAGCTCACCGATGCCGTCCACATAGCGCGGGGGCAAGCACTTGGGGGGGGCGCCAACACACGGCTCCTCAATGACTCTATCGACCTGTTGGGCTGCGTGTCAGCCTGAGGCACGCTTGCAATACAACCAGAGCGCGCAACTCACAATAGGAGCAGCGATCGCGAGGGCCGCAAGAGTCAGGGCAAAGATTGCTTTGGCGGCGAACATGGGAAGACCTACGACCGGCAGCAAGACACTCGGAGGAATAAGGAACGTCCACTGGGTAGGGTTTCCCTTTATATGCAAGCAGGAGCATTTGCATCGAGCAACACCTCAGCAAAAAGCGCTGATTGCATCCATGCATGCGCCCTGAGCTGCCCCGGTTTTGGCAGATCCTGAGAAAGCACATGCTTGAATGGGTTTGAATTCCCTTTCGGGGCTGCACAAAACCGACAAGATGTGTTAATTTGGCAGCGCATAAAGGAACAGATTGGCAGAGCAGTAGGCTCGCCTCGAAGGATAACAGGTGATAGCCATCTGGGCCCTGGCGCAACAGTAGCGGGACTGTTCCGATCTGTCTGCATCGAGAGAGGTGGAAAGCATGCATAAATGGCAAGGAAATTGGAAGGAAATGGTGTAAAGCGCCGATGTAGTGATAGTGATTGAACTGTGGTTGAACGCTCTTCTGATCCGAATCGGGGCGGGGACTGCCACTGATCCAAACACCAATGACACGCACGCTGATGGATGCAGCATGCGTTCGACCCCTGGACTCCCCATTCGGCATTCTGTCTTCCAGATTTGCGCAATCGAAAGTCTAGTGCTGATATTTCGTAAAAGCTCCACTTAGAACGCAGATTCTTACTACGATATTGAGCTCCACTCGGAGTCATCCATGAATAGTGTTAAGGTGCAATCAAAGATCTTGTTAAAGATCAACGGGGACCAGGTAGTTCAATGCCGCCACAATCCTCGTGATATACCCAGCTTCATAGATCCACTACTAATTGGGCCAGAACGCGAGCAATAATCGAGACTGAACTTAGGACAACAAACATGTGTTGTTCCGTTGAGACTTGACAAGCTGTATCCGGATTTCCCTGTCATCCACTGACCATTCAAATTTGGGCAGATGTTTGGCAGATCTGGCAGGACAGATAATCTCTGATAAACAGACGCTACAACAAATGTCGCTCGTACCTCGCGATGTTGTAGTCTGTCGATTACCCGAGGTGTTTGATCCGAGGTGGGCCTTATTATGGAATCTCAAATTTCTCAGCTATGGTTACGACACGTCTTTCAACATTCGGGGGTGGATTATCATGCAATAGACCCGAATAAGGAGCTTTTTCAGTCATTTTGTTCACCTGGACCTCGAAAGCGCGATGCCGAATTTTGATCGGCCGGTCACGTGAGTACGGCGGTGTTGCGTTTCTCTTCGACCTTGAAGACTAGGACCATCCGGAGGAGGCACTTCTCGAAATTCAGACCCAGGTCGTTTGGCCTCTTATATTTTGTCCACTGTGCTCAGGCTGAAGTGGGGAAACTTTTGATGGTCTTCAAACTCCGGCGATTATATAATACCCCTACCGTCTACTTAACACAGGGCACGCAGTAACTCCAGACTACAAGACAGACTCAAAGTCCCATTTGTCACATAATAATTGTAGCGCGTGTTGCGGCAAAGCCCACTAACAGCCCCTCATTAACACTGGGCTCTCTCATGTTGCTCTATACAATTAAACATGATTTTCACTCTTGGCTGCTTCGACGCGAGAACAGATGCGAACAAGTGAAATGATCCGGGATTCGAACTTGGTTAAATATTTCATCAACTCGTGGATCAGGAGAGTGTGCACCCTTACCTGTGTCGGCCTGTTCCGTATGATATTAAGATGGTGGCTAACTGGAAGCCCCATTAGTGGTATTATCGCTTTCTCCCACACGTTCTTCAAACTCCGACAAGCCCGATTTCACAACAAATAGATTCTACTGTATATGTACAACATTCAATGATGCACACGGGGTGGATGGTATAAATCCAAATGCAAGTATCAGCAGTGTTCAATCGGTCAACCTTGTCCTTGACATACCGGAATGTGCTCTTCATTGCGGGGAGGCATATATCCGTACGGGCTCACCGACTAAATCCACTCCGAGGGTGGTCGTGAGTGACAGGGAGCACGATAGTCCATCACAGAGGATTGGAGGAAGCCGGAGGCAGCTTGGGGGTATAACAGGGTATAATCGAGGAAATGATCGATGCTGGCTCCAGTTGGTTCCATGCCCCGTGGTGATGGTGTGATCGGTTATTGTAGTAGATGGCCATCGACATTGAAACAAACTGTGTGCTATCGGGAGCATCTGGAATAGACAGCAGGGGGATAAAATTGGCGAGCCGCCGATGAGTGCAGACACAGAGCAAAGAGCGAGAGGCCGGGTGGCAGATATGTATGCTGTGTAGAAGGAGCCGTGCGGGAGCGTGACACAGTTTCCAGACGGCGTCGGTTCGGATGTCGGCTCCGCCGGTGTCTTCTGATCAATGATCTGTTATGTCGTATGAGGGAGGTTCAAAATGCCTCATGCCTCCCACAGCATAGTAAGGCATGATGGGAGGGTAGGAGAGTGAAATTTGGAACCATGAAGACGTGCAGGCTGTTGCGCTACTTCTTTGTCCCGATCTCAACCACCGATGACCCTCACGTGCACAGATCAATTCTCGGAAGCACTTGCTTGCCGGCTCCAAAGGTGAAGAAAAAGATCTATTGGTGCCAAGAGCACATATCGGAAATTAACACTACTGTACCCACCATCAGTGTAATTTTTTGGGACAGTACAGACATACCTTCACGGCCGGAAACACTGCCAGTCCATGCCCTCAGCTGCTCAGTTCAGCATTGAATTTCTCAAAGCGAGCCCACTCATCGGGAATTGAGTATGGAATAGAAATTATTAAACTAGAAGGCCTCACAGTTGGTATTCTAGGCCATCTGCGAGGTAGGATCGTTGGGCCTAGAATTTGGTCTATGTAAGGAGCGTTACGGCTGGCATGACACATCGCTCTTCCTTCTTGCGGCATCGGGAGTTGACAGGCGTAGACTCGAAGGAAGCATGGTTACCCGCTCTCCGGATCGATACCGAGATTTCGCTTTCCCCACCCGCCCTGGCCCATTTTATATTCTCGGTGAGTTCTTTCCTTTTCTTCTTGGGCTAGGTACTTCACCCGTTGGCAACCAGGTTATTAAACTTCGGGGAACCTGCGACACCCGAATCGTTCACACCTTGGTGGAGTCCAGCCGGTTTTCTCTGTCGTCGGGTCCACTTCATTTTCATTGCTCATTTTCATTACCCGACGACAGGGATTTCTCCCCATAGCAGAGTGTCAGACAGGTGAGTAGTAGTATAGTTGGTTGGATTAGGAAGCTGTCAATGCAATGGCGGTAGTCTGCACGTGACCCGGAGAGGCGGCCCGCCAATAGGGGTGGGAAACTCCTTCCCTATTTGGGTGGGTCTGGCGGACGATTGAAAAAAACTTTTCAACCCTATATCCATTTTGCAAATCCCGCTTCGCCCTTGGAAATTTATCTTATTTTGTTCGCAATGTGTCATTATAATTGAAAACCTCAAGATTGCGGCCAACTTGTACTCTTCAATCACTCTTAATACACCCACTTCTCCTCCCGCGTCTGTGATATGGGACTAGGAGTGGCGTTTCATCCCCTCGTACTCTTAACTTAAAGCTCGTAACATCTTATTTAATCCTCGGCGCCTTGATCCGCCCGACCTCAAACGCAGATGCGCGGCTCATTCCGCTTCGATGATGATGTATCCTGGGCTGCTGTGGCATTATACTCTGGCCTTGCTGCTTGCTGGAATTTGACCCCCTCGACCCTAGACCAGTGATTTTCTGTCTATGAAAGTAAGCTGGTCGCTACCTCTAGTCCATCAACAGTATCACTTGCCATACGACAGGCTGGATTCAACCTAGCTCGACCCGGGCGCTGACTGCCTCATCTCATCTCGTCTCTAACCTCCCAATCCCATCTCGATGCTCTAACCATTGTGACTTTGGAAGGAATGTTCCTATTACCTTCAATTTTGGATATGGCATGGGTACATACGATACCTAGTTAACGATGTACTTTATATGGTTCGATGGGATCAATTCGTCATTCAGAATGCCACTCTTCGAGAGGTGTAAATGCTGGGCGGGCGGTATTGAGCAATGCACTCATTACAGTGAGTCAGCTGACTATCCTATGAGGTCATGCACTGGGAGGAGGAGGAGGAGGAGGTAAATTATACTGACGCAGTCCCACATTTGGAACTGCCAGCTTACTACGTAGAACATGGTAGCTTATGTAGGCTAAAAGATACCTGCCCTATACATAGAACACGTGTACTACCAAAAGGGGGGCGGAAAGTTTAGGAGATCGCAAGGAGATCGACGGTATTCCCGATCTGGCTGGGACAAGAGCAGGTAGGTCGCTCGGTTAAAACCTCGGGGGTGATCCGGTCCGATTGCCCGGATAAGACACCAAAACCCCCCTCAACAGTCCCTCCGAGCACACATGCCGAACTACGGAAAGAAAAATAGGTAGAGTAAAACTAAAAAAAATGAAACGGGATCAAATAAGCAGCTGAGCGGCCGGCCAAGGGCGACATTTCAACCATATTATTGATCGGGGGTATATAAGGCTGGGTTGATTACCAGCATAGGCTCACTGTAGAGAGCCTCGAAAATTTTATAAGCCAATCTTCCGAGAAGCCCGATGATTTCAGGCTTAGCCAGCAGGTCCTTGAAGAATAATCCAGGGTCCAAGTATACGCCGCGCAGCTCAGGAAGTGTTGTGAACAATTTTGCGAAGAATACCTTCTTGAGTTCCCGCAGAGGTGTATGCTTGCATAATCACTGGAAACGCTCCGAAATAAAAGTCTAGGTCATTTGGCACACAAGTGCCCAAGTTATGGAGGTTCTGCGCATAAGGGCCATGACATCAGCGAACGACTCCGACTCAATTTAAGAAATCCAAGGAGACCATGCTCTGCGGATTTCAAGCGCGATTCGAACGGTCCATGTTTTGGGGGTGTCTGACTCGAATTGAGCCCGGGGCAGCGGTTCTCTGAAAAATGTCGCAGACCAGAAGAAAACACGCTGCGCGCTAAGTTCCGCAAATAGTTGTAATGCTCAAGATCTACTGATGCCGATTTCATTTAGCCTCCCGCGGAGTCATCCAGCAGTGCATTCATGTTTCACGCGGGAATACAGAAGAATCTACGGGGCGTTCCTTACAACATCATGAATCAAGTCACAGTTCCGGGGATTTATAATCTCCAAGATCACGGGCACTTCAGTGTACGTTCCTTCTGGAGAAGATGGGGAATTGTATCTCCACTGTTCCCAATCGCTTTTACAACCCGACCCGATTCCCCGCGGCCGCCAGTATTCTCGGAGAGCTGTAATCCGGCACGTTGTCCATTCTTTCGATGTAATGTCAAATAAACCCTCCCGAGGGTAAGACCTTCATGCATACACCGGCAGTATCAAAAGCCGGACAATATTCCCAGCTGGGTCTATTCCTGTCTACCATTCAATTACGCCGGCGCTATCCCGCGATCGCCTGTCAATTCTTCAGGTTAAGTTTGGAAAGTTATTAAAATTTTCACTGCATCCTTTCCGTCAAGACAGCCGCAGTTCTACGAGTGCCGGGTAGGCGTGGAAGCACTGTAGCGCGGGAGTGGATGAACAGTGTGGTCATCCCCAGACAGGCAAGCGTGATGAACGGAGATGACACTCCCGAGGATCGCCGATGACTCCGGGGTGAGCTTCCACCAGTGTCTAGAAACACGAGTTGAGCGCATCCAGAAATAGGTACCATGAATCTCCAAGAGGTGAACTTGAAGTCCGGTTGATGTTCGTTTCAGAAGCTCAAATTTCCAAGGCACTTCATTAACCATGACTGAGGGGGGAGGGACGATTGTTGGACGATTGTATAAGCATCTCCTTCCGTGGTTATCCTAACGTGCTCTGGCGACAGGTGGAGGGTTTCCAAGAGACAGGAAAAGTCAATTCCAAATACCTAAAACCAACACCCCCACGACAACCACTCCCCCTAGTCAGATAGAGTCAGATCTTGCAGCTTTGCCGGGTCCGCGTATTTTTGCTGTAACGTACGCTGGTTGAATGAGCTCTCTTTCTCTCAACGCCATTCACACAGTTCCGCCGCGCGCATGCCGAGATCTGCATGCACATTGTCTCGTCAAATCGGTCTCAGTTCTCACATCCATTCTCAACCACGTGGCGTTCAGATTCAACCTACTCTCACAGCGGCTAAATGCATTTCTTCGCTTGCTGTGACGGTTCCCGACACTCCCTCCACGACCGCCAGTTCCGTTCTGTGTCCAAACTCCCGTCGGGTCGCCATGGGTTGCAAATACAATGTACATCTGTCGCTCAGCGCACAAACACGGAGTCGCGCATAGTCTCTCGTAGACAGACACTTCAACAGGATCGAGCTCGTTCCTCGCTTGTTGAAGACGTCGACGCTCGGCGGGATCCTTCTAAGTTGTCCAGAGCCCTGAACCGATTCTTTCTGATGTGGGCTACGAGTCAGCTCGACATTCCCCTCGCCCCACTACGTTCATTAACGCAATTCAGTGGTCCTCACGTGCGAATTTCAGGCGAGTGTCATTCACTGCATTCAGCGGCCGAACAACCACAGCCACGAGGAGTATTAGCAAGGTCACGGTGGCGCTATTCATAGCTACCCCGCAGCTTGGCGTCTCGCCGGGCCTATCTAGCCGCAGGCCGGCGAGCTTCTATTAGGTGGGAGAGGCGCACGTAACGGCAGGCGCCTCGCCAGATTCACGGAGCTCCCGGGCTGCCGCTTGCCACGGCTTGGCCCACGGCTCGCCTAATGGCCGGCTATGGCCGGCTCTGGTTTCAAGGCACCTGAACGCAGTGATTTGAAATTTTCATCACGCCGTATTCATTCATTCTCCACCAATGGGCAAGGTGCTTGCTTATAATTTCGGGAAGAGAGCGGTCTCAGAAAATCCGTCTCTCCCCTTGAACATGTCTTTTAACTGCGCCAAACCAATGACGATTCCTGCGGGCAGTAGAGAAAATTTGTAGCGTGCGCGTAAAGAGGTGGGACAATTATGTTGTGTTCAGGCTCAGAATTTTTTCAACAGCTTGGAATACTACCATTGCAAGAATTTAAAGTGGATCTAATTTCTAAATAGGTCTTGGGCCATATTTGTCATATCTCTGTTCCTGGCCTGACGGGTGGCGTGGACCTGCCATGTTTAAATTCCTTCGCGCTGCCACTGTGGCAGGTGACATGTACCCCTCCTTACGGCCAGTACGGCAGCTAAAATTCATTTGCCGTGATTGTGCGCCTTTCGTGGAATATAAGGTCGGATAGAAAGTATGAACTACCGTTCCTCCCATCTCGACATTCTCTTTCGACTCCAAAGGATCCCCGGGACCCCATGGCGAAAACGCATCATATCCTCCTTCTCCTCACGCTGATGCTTGCCTACCTCCTGCGACCTCGAGCGATCTCTTCGTTCGGGCACGCAGCGGAATATCATGAAGAACGCACTCTCTTACTGACCGCACATCCAGACGACGAGACCTTCTTTTTCAGCCCGACTCTCACTGCCCTCAGTCATATGCAAGAAGTTGGACGACTCCAAGATATCTTCGTCGTCTGTTTGTCAACTGGGAACGCGAAAGGTCTTGGGGATCTAAGGAAGCAGGAATTTGGGCGGGCCCTAGAAATCTTTGGAATACGAGAGGGGAAAAGGTTCATCCTGGATCATCCGTACGTGGCCTTGCTTATGTTTCGGCACTGTCTTACTGTATTCAAGGCACTTGCAGGATAATAAGACGGCTACGTGGGACCCTGCTGTCATATCCCAGGAACTAGGTCCATTAGTTGCTGAATACAATATCACGACAGTTCGTCAGCTCCTTGATTATTGCCGTGTCACCCTTTTGATTTGAGGCACAGATACTTACATTTGACTCACACGGCGTTACTGGCCACCCAAATCATTGGTCCGCTTTAGCCGGGGCGGCCTATCTTGTCCGTACTTTGCCACTTCCCTCGTCAACCACCCCTCCCCGTCTCTACGCCCTTGATTCCCGTCCCGCAACAAAGCATCTCGGGCCATTTGCGGCATTGATATGTCCGCAATATATATCCTCGCGAGGCCCAGTCTTCGTCGCCTCATTGGTAGACTACGTCACCGCACTCCGGGCAATGATCAAGCATCCCAGCCAACTTCGTTTGTTTAGCTTCTTGAAAGGACTATTTTCGCGACATTTGTGGGTAAATGAGTGGGTTGAAGTCACCGCGTAGATGCGACTTATTTTCTTAGAATGCACATGTCGGGCATACAGAACTCACCTGAATTCATATCTCAAACGCAGCTTGTTGTAGAGATCCCTCGCTCTACGTGCGCCGTGCCAAGTCTCTGGTCAGTGAATTAAAATTGAGAAGTCACGCAAGTGTAGGCTTGATTCTGCCGCAGTATCGTCGCTGTCAAACTCTCAATGGACCCTTCTCCCGCTGTTGTTCCCTGTGCCGATTGCGGCTGGCTGCGACAGCGGTTTAATGAATTGATGTGCACGAGAGGAGCGGAAGTTACGGAACTGAATGATAGTTTGTTTTTTAAATGAACGCCGCATCCGTTTCAAACGCAGTTCGTGGTGGATCCGATCTCTCCGGTCGTGCTGCTGCTGCACCTCACAAGGCGGGGCAAATTAGAAGTGGTCTTTTCGTCCATAGAATCTACCGGACCGAATGAACCTGGCAGAACCCGCGTGGAATTTTGCGAGGCGACCACCAGGCGATGATCAAGTCTCTCAAGAAATTCGAAATGTAGCAACTCGGATCCAGTCCCCCCTGCATATTTACGGAAAGAATGTCCTTTGAAACTTCAACGGAAATTAACGCCACATATGAAATTTACCTGATGTACCGAATTCTGTCCCAGTTGACACGTCCGACCCTTTGAAGATGGCCGAGATGGCCGAGGACACCAAAATAATATACTCGGGAGTGTGTTTATACCAAGGCATCGTTGACGGATGAGTTATGAACGTACCATAATCCGTTGAATAGCACCGAAAATAGCTGGCCCACAGAGAACATTAGATTTTTCGATCCCGAATACCTCGTACGGCCAAACGGTTGGATCACACATTCAAGACATTCAAGAGGATCTGTTCAATATTTCCTGAAGGAACTGGGGAGAAGCACAAGTGAACATAATCCCAGGAATTTCAGGGCTGAAAGCAGTAGTTCCGGGACGAAATCAGACCATTAGTCGTCGCCTGAAATTTCCCAGTTTTCGGCTTGTATTATATCCTGAAGGGATTCTTTGCTCAGGGTTCACTTGAAGTATCTGTATAGTAGTACAGTACTGTAACTATTTCGTTTAATTCGATGGGGGCCGTGACCCGAGCGGCAAATACTTCAAATTTCAGCCTTCATCTTCGCGAATCTCTCCGGACATCATAAATTGTCGACCGTACATCAACCAGCCAATTGGAACATTTGTTCAGTTTCCTTGAGTGGCTAACATCGAGTTTATCCACCGGTCTGAAAACGACAAAGTTCAAGTCAAGTACAGCAGAGTGGGAGTCCGGGGAATTGTACTCACACCCTCCGAGCAGAAGAAGCAAGTACAGTACGGGACGGCAGCGCTGCATGCTCGGCCAACACAGATATCTGGCTGGAGCGATCTGAGCGCCGAGGGCGGCCCCGTGACATCTCTGCCAGGCGCCGCGACCGTGATGCGGGTGCCCATAAGTACTGCGAGAGCAAGGATGACATGGGAGTAGTAGCGCATTGGTGATAAATTGATTGTATGGTGAGGTAACAGGGGAAACAATGGCCTTTTATTGGAGACCTTTCCAACGTCTCCATATCTTTGTCTTCAACGCCAGATTTTGAATAAATGATCTCGAATCGATGTCACTGCCAGCACTTCTCGCCGTGGCCGCATCGGGCGAGTACTTAAACAAGCACCGCGACGCGTTTGTTTGCGCACGAGTCGCCCGCATCAGCGTCGGCCCGGCCGATGACGCGGCTTCATCTGCACCACCACTTCGATTAAACCCTTTCCTCGCCCCCGCGGCCCCCAATCCTCCTTTAATATTTGAATAGATACTACTACGTTACGTGCGCAATCCAAACGCGTCGACATCCTCTCAGCCTAACCCACTTCCTTTCACACACGCTACTACCCCGTTCTCTCAGAGACTTCCCCGCGCAACTCGCACCAGGCGCGCGCCCCGAGCCGTCCCAATCCGCCCTCCATTTCCTCTCGCCGCACGCCGACTTCACCCCCACCATCGACCAGGCGCATCCCTACACTTCGCCAGGCCCCAGTTCTCCTTGCACTCTCAATCCTTATTCTCTCCCCTTCTCTGAACTCTCACCAGCCGCTCAATCCTCTGCGGCGTCACTTGGCTTAGGCGCTACCCATACTTCCCTTTTTCTCTCCGCCCTGCGCCCCTCCGCCCCTATCTAGACTCGGTCTCTTCTACTGCTCTCCCGTGTGCCCAGCCTCCCGGCACATAATCCGATGCCGCCACAAGATACGTACCCCGCGCGTCTGCCTGTTTCATTGCGAGACGTACCGGCCTTCCTCGAGTAACATAGGCTGCACGCCTTCCTGGTTCCTCGTTCCGCAGCGCCCCGATACCGGGCGGACTCCGGACGGCACACCTTTCTCCACGCCACCCCGCGCAGTCCGACGTCATGCGCATCCACCCATCATCATTACGGCGAGCTGGCAGGCGGAGGACGATGGGCTCAGCATGCGATCCACCCACATTTCGGCCGCCATGCCGCGCAGCCCGACGTCGTGCGCGTCCATCCGCGTCGACGACACTCCATCGCGCCCAGCTGACGTGGGACGCGGGCGCGCGGAGGGAGGCCGAGGGTGGAGCACGCCATAAGAGGTCGCAGCGTACGATCGACCCGCGTTGCGCGCCGCCACGGCTTGTTTTTGAGGCTATAGATAGTATACTGCTTGCCACCGCGAGGAAGCTCTCCCGCGGGGTGAAGGCGAGCTGCGGCGCCGGGGTGCAGCCTACTCTTCTCCACCGCGACGCGTTCCTCGGCCGGGTCTTTGGCGCTGTGGACGGCGAAGTGGGCCGGGTATATGGTATGCCCAACCGCGCTGATCTTTCCGGCGTCACTGATGCTTTCCAGAAGTAGGAGGGTGATCTTCTGCGGGCGGTAGCACGTCCTCTTTGAGCATCGGCATCGACGGTAGCAGACGCAGCTGCCAGCAAGGCCGCAGATGCACAACTGCACCAAGAGACGCTCTGTGGTTCTTGTGCTGCTGTCGCTGACTGAGACTTGTGCAGATGGAGTAAGTGGAGAAGTTAGAACGGCAATAGCGGACTTCATACGGGTGGAGCGCGTCGAGGGGAGCGCGGCCGTACTCCATCCGGCTCGGGTCACGATCTCTCTTCAAGATCACTGGCTAATTCAAGTTCCCAGAGTAAAAAACAAGGCCTGGACGCGAGCCAATTAGTATACACATTGAAAGATTGTCAGTCGCACGTGCGCTGTCTTTTCTTGAAGTTGAGGCTCGTCCGCAAGTCACCGACTTATACAAGTTCGCAAGATATTATTCAGACCTGGACGCGAAGCGGCCGCAACCAATCCACAGGAAGGCGAAGTGGGTTCAGTTGGGAGTCCCTTGTTCGAACCAAGGCTGGGTCATATTTGGGTCCTGTCATCCTTTTTCCTTTCCCAGCTGGCGAGTCGGTTCGCTAGGAGTATGAATCCCGCCGTAATGTATGACGAGGCCATTCTCTCCCACTTCCGTAGTCTTAACATCGGTAATTGGACCGGACGCCAAGTGATCGTACCCGACCTTCAAGCTTCACGCCTCAAGATGCCATCATCAGCTTTAGTTGATAGTCCCTTGTTCGAAACCAGGCTAGATCGTAATGGGGCGAAATTATTTTTTCGTCCGTCTCATGAGTTCGCTGACTGCCCCAATCATCTAGTCTCTTATAAACAGACGCTATAACAATTTAACCTCGTACCTCGGTTTGTCATAAAATGTGAATCAGATTGTGCTTACTGTGATGCGTCAAATTCCGGGTGTTGCGCAGCTGCTCACGAAAGCCCGCGCGGCCGTGGGGTGGGTTCTATACCATCCGGAACACTGAAGCAACATTTCTTTCATGCTCCATTGAATGGAAGCACAAAATGGATTTGCTTACCGGGACGCATGGCGTGCTGTGCGGCGTGCAGGAATGTGCCACCGTGGCCACCGAAGTGAAACTGCAACGCGCCACTGGAAAGCTACACTGGCACCTGCCGAGGCCTAGCAACGTCGGGACAGCGTACCTAGGAGGCTAGTTTGTTGAGTGGGGTCGGGAAATCGAGGGAAGGATGGTGGTGGTGGCGGTACAAAGATCAAAGACACCTTGTATGCTGATTGTTTCGACGCCCATTCAACTTCAGAGACGTGATTTGAACTTGCTTGGACGGCTCTAAGCCTCTAAAATCTCTAATAATGGCCGTTCATGAAACGTCCGGCAACAGATGGGGAGCTGGCGTCTTTAGCAGATAAGGAGATTTTAATTTCCACTAGATAAAAATCAGCCAGGCAAAATTCGTTGGTGAAAGGTGAGTGAAAGGAAAGTGAAAGAACAGACGAAGAGGAGTCACGTCAGTCACATGTGACTACCAAACGGCACCGCCCCCGGACCAATCCGCGTGTCGCTCCTGCTCCCAACTCTCACAAATTTAAAGTGCTCCGCCATTATTGCTCTATAATTTACTTATCTATTACCTATTAGCTCATTCATGTCTACGTACATTGATTATATATTGAGTCTTTGCTTCGCACTAGTAATCTGACTGAGATTGGCATTCGTGTCTAGTTTCTACAACCTCATTTCATGCCTCGCAGGCGGCCGTAGGTCCATATCAATATTGGGGAAAGTCCCAGCGGCCAGAGAGGACCGATTCATAATCGGATTAGGATCGGCGCAGCTCTGACCGACTCGATTCTGCAGTCGATTCTGCGGTTGCTTTCCGGGTCGCTTCTTGGGGATCAGAAGCGATGTTTCGAGAATCGGCGCCGATTCTTACGAGTTTCTGCTCTGAGAAAGGAACATCTATTCAGACCGATTCTCGATATCCCCGATTCTCATCTAAATCGGGCCAAGAATCGACCTCAGAATCCATATATGCCAGTGGGTTGATAAATGCAGCTCGAGCTGAAACGCCGATATCATCTCTGGGTTGAGGTACACGCGTCCAGAAGTACACACGTCCAGAGACCATCTCATGGGTGTTGAAACATCACCTGATACCCGGTCCCAAAACTCACGTATTTCAAACAAAAACAGAAGAACAGGAGAAAGTAACAAATCAATGGTCGGTACGTAGTTGACTTCGATGTGCCAATCGACCGACATATTCATTCACTCGCTTGCAGCAATGATCAAGTACTGAGCTGTGCAAGCTGCCAACCACGCGCGGTGGTAAAGGATGCCTCGCTAAGCGTGTTCGGTGCCCCGCTGCTGACGAACGCGACGCGGAGGAGCGCAGGGCTCGAGGGCGAGTTGTTCGCTGTTGCGAACAGAACCTGGCTGCCGGGCTGGACGGTGAATCCGTTCACGGTGATGCAATCACTGCATGTCGGGCCACCGCGCCACGCGTTCAATGCGGCTTCCCAGATCCATTCGCTGAGGATGTGCGTAGGCGAGACGAAGAAGACGTGCAGCTGGCGTGCCGTGAGCCCAACGCGGGGAGTGGAAGACGCACGAGGTAACTTACCTTGGCCCAATTGTCGCCGAGCACAGCGGTCGCGATGGGCGTTCCCGGAAGGACCTGCGCGGCGGGGATGAGATTGCCGTTTCCGCCGAAAACGTGCCCGCTAGTGAAGGGCCCGGTGACGGCCACTTCGCCGATACCGTTGTCTGCCTTCTGGTAGTAGATACGCGTGTCGCCAGAAGATGACTCTGGAACCACGATGCTGCCCACGAAGGTGATGGGGAAGATATTATCGGCGACAGGCGCCGCCGGCGTCGCACGGGCCACGACAGCACTGAGGATGAGAGGAAGAGCCTAATGTACAATGAGTAAGTTCAGGGAGGAATGTTGGACCGGACATTGACTCACGAAGCTGAGCTGCAAATTAACCATTGGGATAGACACGATTGTTATCGTTCTCCTGTTGTGAAAGGAGTACATCCTGCTTTTATTCCGCTGACGACTTCATTTCATGGCGGAATCTAGGCGGCAAAGACGAAATCCATGTTACAGGAACCACAGGCACACAGGGAAGCAGGCCTAGTCTAGGGAATCCTCAGGACCAATCAAGGAACCAGATGGAAGATAAAATGCGCACTGCGCTGAACACGGCCTGTCACTCATCACTGGTCTATACGAGTCTTCTGAGCGTGGTTCTTGCTGCACAACGAAGCAGCACTGTGGAAGAAGACTGGTGCCCTCCCCCCCCCTAAAGCGTGGCCTGGAAGCGACGTATGTACGGCCCTCGCGATACAGTAGCCTCCGCGTCGACAGAACGCTCACCGCGGGCCGGACTGAAGGCGCGGCGCGATCAGGAACGGCGGGCACGCGCAAGAGGGCCGACATGTGCCGGTTTGCACGGTGCAGATTCTGTAGTACGGACACCCAAGTAAAAATGCTGCAGTGGCGACTGCGCCGTTGAGGGCGATGACATAGAGAGACACCAGAAACGAGGATCCAGGAACGCAGAGCTCCATTGGATTCAGATATGTGGCAATTGATAAAGGGCAACCGAAGTGTATGGTTAGGCCTCGAGCACCCGCGCGAGGGCAGGCAGGGGTGTGCGCGGAGCATGCGGCGTGCGTGCTTCGTCCTGGGTGCGACAGCGTGGGCGAGGAAGCCAGAAACAAAGAAGCAAGTGGGAGAATCAAGGAACACACGCCGTACGGAACACACCAGATCTAGAGAGGGGGCGCGAAGCGCGGACAGGTACACTCGGGAGCCCACGCGCATACCGTCTCCACTTCGGGGGTGGGACGTGCGAGGCGCGGCATGGTCGTGTAGAAGCACCGGGGGCCGAGCGAACATGAGCGCAGGGTTGAGCACTGCGGGGTTTTGCGGAAACCAGCCGGAGATCCAGTAGGGAGGAAATTGCATCCAGGGCTGAAGCCTGCTTGCAGTTGGACCGCTGAGTCCCTAGTCCTGACCACTGATACGCCCGCGAGAACATTGTGGAAAAGGCTTCATTTTTGAGGCGAATTATTGGAGCGCGTATCGTTGAGGTTTCCTTTTCCAAAAATCCCTTCACTGGTAGTCTTTTATAAACAGACACTATAAAATTTTAACCTCGTACCTCGGTTTGTTATACTTCACTGGGAGGAAGGAGGAAAGATGGTGAGTGTCACTCCTAGTCACGTCACGCCACAGCTTTCTTCCCGCCATCATCGTGGTCTCCGTTTCCTTTTTCATTACACAATGCATCCCAGCACGAATCTGCCCATGTTTCACGATCGATCTCCATCGCACTCGCACCAGACGCGCAGCAAGCTTAAGTGCTTCAAGGCCCAACGCTCCCATGGATTGACGTTGTCTAGCTGTGGCGGCTGTAAAGAGGCCCTGTACTGCTGGAGCATCCTCATACGCCGTTCTTCATTTATGCAGTACTCATCTCGGTTCTAAATCTAGTCCCGCGAATGCCCAAAAGCTGATCGCGCCTCCCACAAGGAGCGAGGCGCAGTCCTCAAGACCGAACGCCTCGTGATGGAGAAAATCGCCGGCGCCGGTGTTCTTTCCCCCGTCGACGAAGGTAATAGTTAAATCCTCTGTTGGCTATATGCGCCTACATAAGACGGGGGTGAGCTTACCTGTGCCTACATGTGACTTTTATAGGTGAGTTACATACTACAACGCGCCCCTCCAAAACTGTGCCATCGCCGCAATGCATTTACCAGCCCATCCTCACGTGGAGCGTGGTGTCGTTCTCGTCCTTGGGATCCGCCATAAGCGTGGCTCTACCCTGCCGGTTTGGGACAGACTTGAAGTCCTGACCGTCGAGCTGGAGGAATTGCAAGACCTTACACGTTCGCTGCGACAGCAAGGTAGTACTTCCATCTACACTCAGGTGTGCACGAAGGCGCGGATCAATCTGTGCGACAATTGCTATGGGGTTGGGAGGTACGCGTTCCTCGTCCAATTCGGGGAGGACCGGCGGATCATCCAGATGAAGAAGGTGAGACATTCCGGAATCGGGAAAGATTCTGCTCGCGCGGTCACTCTTCGCGAGGATGGGTGGATGTTGTTCCGAGAGTACGTTGACGTCGATGCGAAGATGAAGTTTCGTAGTGGGAAATTCAAAGGCATGGCATGGACGAGATCTGTTATTGTGGTGGCTGGGTTCATGATGCGAAGGCGCAGGCGAGTGCAATATTTTCCAAGTGCTGATATCGCCTGATGTGGATATGTTACACAGGAAGCGTCCGTCAACGCTGGAACGTAATACAAACAGGTGTTCCTGAATAGGTACTGGGGTCTCGCCTCGGTAGCTGTGCCAGTCAAATTCCATCTCTTGCACTGCGTTCGCACAACATTCGAGAGTTCATATACCCCAGTCATCCGGAGCAACTTGCTTAACCAACGTACCCGACTCGATTTGGTAGAGCCGTCTCTCGCAGTTCTGTCTAGTCTCACTTATGTTCCGTCCCTCAGCTGATTATCGCGTGATTTCGATGAGCCCTTTCTTTCAGACCATATAACCTCCAGTGCGAACTGCGACTGCGATGCCCAGGGCAGCCGATGAGAACACCCTGCCGGAGATCGCCGCGTCGCCTGGACAAGATTGAAATCCACTGATTCAATGGATATGTTAGTGCGTGTCCAAATTATCACGGACGGTTTGCAGACGATGGTGGATCCTGAAGCGACCACTGCGAATTGTCATTTTATAATGCTTGAGCTTGTTTCTTCTCTACTCTGCTCGATCCGGCTCGCAATGTGCTAGGCGCCATCTTTTCAATGATAAGAATCACTGACACATCCATCTACTGTATAGTCTGCCCTTCAAATTATCGCGCAAGATTGGACCGTCGTGGAGGTGGATACCCGAGCCGCTGGTGTGTTATGCCACTAAACTTGCTACCTCTATCGTCTCACCGATCCAGCGTTGGTTCAGAAGCTGTCATCGGCCCAACCCCGAAAAAGACAAGGTACCTTCCGGCTGCCACGGTCTGTCTCATTATTCGGTTCCGTGAGAGGCCACGTGTCATCTTCCTCTTGCCTTCCCTTGTTGCCTCTTTCATCCACCAGGTTCCATCGATGGTTGGCTCAGGTACCCTTCAAAATGGCGCCGTGTTTGCTCCGAACCAAAATGTAGCCGAAGCCGGAGGTTCAGTGCCGGCGGTATTGCGATCCAAAACGATAGACAGGGAAAATGCGATCCTGGGTGCGTCTTCGGATCGCGGATTTGACATGGGCTGACTGAGATCAAGATGATTCGGCGCGAACTGAGGAGGACGGTCCTTTCAGTCAATATTGTACAGACAACGCGCCGATCTGGAAGCTCTACATGGATCAGGCTAGGATCGCGGACGACAACTTAGCAAACATCTTCAATAGCGATCTCGATCCACTTCTCATCTTCGTATGTTTCCATCTTTCCGACATCTGAGAACACGGCTGATACGGGGTTCCTTAGGCCGGTCTTTTCTCTGCGATTCTGTCGGCATTTCTCATCGAAATACGCAAGGGACTGCAGGAAGACCTACAGAACATCACGAACAATCTTCTACTCTTCCTCATCGAGAATCAGCACGACATTACGGGGCCACAGATTCCGGCCTTCAGTCGCTTTGAACCAACATCCTCTTCGCGCTGGGTCAACGGGCTCTGGTTCTCCAGCTTGATGTTCAGCCTGATGAGTGCACTCGGTGCGAGCCTAGCAAAGGGCTGGATCACCCAATTCTCTGCGGCCGCGTCTGGCTCTACCTGGCGCGACGCCGCGGTGCACTGTAGTCGGTTTCGGGGCCTCAAACGCTGGCAGCTGAAGATCATTATCCAAGGCCTTCCTAGTCTCATTCACATCGCCTTCTTCCTCTTTAGCATCGGCCTCGTCGTTCTCATTTTCCAAGATGACGCTGTTATCGGCGTTGTCATCGCCGTCTTGACGGGAATCATCGTGGCGCTGTACGTCGTCAGTAGTATCCATCCGGCGTTTTCTGTGGATTCTCCGTTTCGCACCCCGCTGTCCGGGATTCTACGTAGGCTTTCCACGGGCTCATGGCGACTGGAAGAAGTAGCACCATTCCCGTCGCAAAAAGAGGCCCAGAAGGCGCAGGCGTTGACTTGGCTGGTGGCCGAGTCACCAAACAGTGCTACAATCAATGCCGCCATCCGCGCCATAGCGGGTCTCCCCGTCACGACCACTGTTCAAGACGAGCTGCTTACCAGCACGACTGTCACTCTACTCTCCGGCATCCTCGCCTCCGAGTGCGCGAAGCCCTCGCCTGACCCGGAGAGTCTGAATTCCGCTCTATATGCACTTCTGCATTTGGTTCAAACCGCGCCTGCGAAATTCGAGGACACCAACTCTCTAGGCATTCTGCAAGGTTTGGTGGCGGATGGTCCGCTCGCCGTTACCAATGCGATGCCCCCCGGCATCCGTGAAATTGCGATGTGTGTCAGCGGCCGGGTAATTCTACTCTTACGCGACGACATTTGGGACTCTGAACTTTTTGACGTGCAAATCCCTGTCCTGGTCAAATCATGCGGAGATACACACCTTCGACGGCAATTATTCCAAATCATATTGCTTGCACGTCCCCCGGTTTTGTCTCCACAAGCTTCTCAACCTAATTTTCGTGCTATCCTGAGCGACGGAAATGCAAAGAATCGAATCGATATTCACTCGCAATTGGTCAAGGCTTCGATTTCCGGTTTGTTAACTGTGTTCTTTCGTTTGCCACCCTACTCACGCCGAAATTCCAGGGACGCACATCACCGACCGCGTTACGAAGTTTGGCGCTCAAACTCTCATTACCGGGCTGACAACAGGATCAACAGAACTCCGGAGGCGATATGCTGAGCTATTCGCAGAGCTTGCCACCGACGGTGTGTCAATTTCCACAATCGGCCTTGCAGTACTAACACGCACAACAAAAAGCTGCATTCAGAAACGAGATGACGCTACGAAGCGGAAGGGGGATTGAAATTTGTTCCTTATTGCAGGCCGAGGATGACGATTTTAGGCAGCATATTGTCACCGCTTTGACATGTGTCGCTACGGACGGTACGAATCACAGCGAGATACTCCGAGCACGGAAATACTGACTTGCGCAGACCGCAGCCGAACCATTATTACAGAAGGCTTTGGTCCCGTAATTACGACCGTGTTGGACAAGAATCCTCCAGTATTCGGTTCAATAACTGGGTTCTTACTCGACGTTGCGTGCCATGGTAGGCTTTTTTCATCGATTCAAGGCGATGTTCTGATACACAGGCAGATGATATACGAAAGATCGTAGTTGACTCTGGTATCATAAGTCTCCTCATTACCAGGGCCCACCAAGCCGGACAAAAACGCGCCCTACACATCATTGAGACATTGGCGACTTATGGTATGTGACGGGTCGTGCGGTCCACTGGCCTAAAACATTCTCAGCGGATATTTGGGGTCCTGCGGCGACCGTGCACACAGTCGACTATCTGTTGGGTTTGTGCATACTCGAGTCTGGGCCCAATCCTCGCGCAATGGAAATCATGGTGAAACTTTCACAACACGGTAGGCCGATGAGTCCCTGTCCTCGACCTGATACACACCGTTCAATTCAGATGCCGTCCGAAGGGTAATTGCAGCGCCGGCTCCGATCGAAAGCATTATTTCGATGCTAGACCATAATAAGCAGCGGATACAACGGTCCGCACACAAGGCATTCGCCAGCCTCGTACAGTACCGTAAGCTCTTCTTTAAGTCATTAGTCGTAAGCTGACATGGCAGAAGACGAATTCCGTGCAGCCATCTCCACGCCGGAAATCATACAGAGAGTGATGGCGATATTAACGCGCTGTCGGGTGCAGAAATCAGCAATTGAAACCATCGTCGCTCTGATGGCCTACAGTAAGATCCCTGTATTCTCAACTCTCTTCGTGAACCGACTGCCCATCAGATGATGTCCGTGGATTAGCTCACACCTCAAAGATCCTCGAAAACTTGATTTCCATGTTCGAGTCTCTCCCGAACCAAGGGAGGGAGTCCCTACTTCCAGTTGTTCTTGCGCTTGTGCGACATTGTGAGATGTATTTTCGCTCAACGTGCTTCGCAATCTAACCGGGAACCAGATGATGTCCGCGTAGGAATCTCGATGGCGGGCACACTGAGAACTATCTTTGAGTTGCTGAGCACGACTGCGCCGGAAACAGCAGTCAACATTCTGATCGCTCTGGCAGAGTACAGTGAGCCTTAATGTCGTCAGTTACATTCACGGCATGACTTGGGTTGGACCAGCCGACGTCCGGGCCGTTATTTCTACACCAGAAACTATAGGGCAAGTGATGAGGATGCTCCAGGATACAAATTCATATATTCGCAAATTGATGCTCAAGGTTATTTTCCCCCTTATGATGCACGGTGAGCACTCCCTTTCTTCAGCGTAAATACTATCTTGACTTGCGAACAGTAGAAGTACGTTCGGCACTTTTGATGGCCGGGGCATTAGAGAGAGTCATCGCGATGCTGGGTGAGCCAGGGCAGATTATGGCAGACTCCGCCAGGGATGCGGTCATCGCTCTGGCGCAGTATGGTAAGTGCTTCTGTCGTGTTCATTGGCGCCTCCCCACATGGCAACAGATGAAGTTCGTACCATACTATCAGCGCCAGACACGATTCTAACGCTCAATGCGCTGCTGGGGCATCCACAATGGCATGTGGAGCAGTCGGCCCTTCATGCCATAACCGGCCTTGCGCAACACGGTGAGCTATCCTGTCCCCTCCGGCATATTTGTCGTGAGATTAAATTGGCTCAGATGAGATACGTGTCGCTCTTGCAACGGTGGAAACAATTCACAAAATTGTGATGATGCTGGACGATCCCGCGAGGGAAGCCCAACAATCTGGGCCAGATCACCTCTTCCGTGAGCGGAAAGCCATGGGACTGAGAGCTATTGTAGCTCTGGCGCGATACGGTATGGTTTCGTCCTGGTATGATAAACGCATTTTAACTTTGATCCAGACGACGTCCGTACCGCGATAGTAGGTCCAGAGACGATGCAGAAAATTCTCACAATCTTCTGGGAACATTCGACTCTGCAACAGCTAGCCATGGAGACAGTCATTATCCTAGCGGAATATGGTCAGTTGTCAGCCTGGTGGGACTTAAAATGAACTAACCGACCACCAGACGACATCCACGCGATAACCTTAATACCAGAGACCATACGAGGGTTCTTGTGGGTACTGCAGAGTCCAATGTGGGAGGTCAGACAGTCGGCAAATGAGGCTATTATGAAACTGGCAGAGCACGGTCAGCTCATCTCCTTGCACCGATGCGCCAGATCACCTGAAAAAGGCAACTAGATGGATTCCGAGCTGCAATCTCGCCCGATGTAATGCAGGAAATGGTCACTATGCTTAAGAATCCCGCGTGGGGTTTTGGAAACTTGACACTCAAGACCGTTGTTGCTCTCGTAGTATATGGTCAGTCTTCGTAACTCCCGAAGCGGATTCGAAGCCAACCATGATCAGACGATGTGCGACTCCGGATTTCGACGCCGGAGACGCTCGGAACAATTGACACGATCCTCGGGGATCCAACCTCTGATGTCAGAAAATTGGCTCTTGAGACCCTTATCGGGCTCCTACAGCATAGTGCGCTTTCAATCGATACAGGGGAGTGCTGAAGTTACCATTCTACTAGAGGACGTACTCTCGACCATTTCAGTGCCGGACACAATCGACAAAATCATGCGGATGCTGCGAGATACAGCATGGCATGTGCGTCAATTTGCCATCAGCACTTTCATTACACTCGCGCGATACACACATGGTGGGCGCAGATATCTGTGTTGTTACGTTTTCTGAATTTAGTCCCGATCAGATGAGCAACAGCCAAACAGATCCCCGGGGCACACGGTCGGTATTCTCATCTCAATGCAGAGGGATTTATCTTGGGATGTGCGAAAATACGCTCTCGAAGGTTTAGTCAGTCTTCTGGAATACGGTACACCCTTTCTTTTCCAGTTGACGGTCTCCGTTGATCTCGTATTAGAGGATATTCGAGCTGCCCTAGTTTCCCGGCCTGATGGGATTCAACAAATTACCAAGATGCTCGAGGACCCTGTCTTGGGTGTGCAGAAATCTGCACTGGAGGCAACTATCTGTTTGATGAAGCACGGTGAACAGTTAGATAAAACTACGTGTTTCATCAGCTCACACCTGATCCAGACGACCTCAGTCCCGCAGTTTCAACACCGGAAATAATTCAACGAATTATCGCGATGCTGGGGGATTCAGTGTGGGATCTCCGACAATTGATACCTACGACCATTGTGGCTCTTACACAGCACGGTGAGTCCCGAGTCCCCTCGGCTCCCACCTAACTAAGTCAGCCAGCCTCTGTGCGGGCAGAAATGTCAACCCCAGAAACAATGGAAATACTTATCCAGATGCTTGTGCATCACCACTCTGATGTACGACATTTAACCCTTGGGACTGTTTGCCGTCTTGTTCAGCACAGTGAGACTATACGCACGAGGGACCGCATACGTGACGTGATACTTGTACAGATGACATTCGCGCCGCAATTCTGACCCCTGCTATGATCAAAACAATCATCATGACCTTGGGGGATCCCAACTTCGATGTTCGACAATCAGCCTTCGAGGCTGTTGGAACTCTTGTGGGAGAAGGTGAGCTGTTATCGTCAGCTCTGGCGGCCGAATTTGACCGTTACTTAGTGGATGTGCTCTTGAAAATCATAACACCGGATACCATTCGAAAAATTGCCTCATTTCTGGGGGTTTCGGATCCGAATCTGAGGGATCTGGCCCATACCACCGTTATTAATATTTCGCATTACGGTAAGAGCTCACTCATAGAACCATCTCTCTGGTGGCTAAACTCTGGGCAGACGAGGCCCGCGCTCTGATTTCAGCGCCGGAAAATTTCCCTCTCATAATCAACCTGCTGGGTGATCTGAATGCGGATGTGCGAAAATCAGGATTTGATACGCTTGTCTCCCTGACACGATATAGTAAGCCCACAAAATGACACGAGTTATCCAAATCGCCTAACGGGATAACAGGTGAAATATGTGAAGCGATTTCGAAGCCTGATACAATGCAGAGTCTCCTCAAATTGCTTGACGACACAGAGTGGATATTGCAGTCAGGACTGGAAATCTTTCTCTCGCTTGCAGACCATGGTGAGGCACTGAGGTATTATCACTTTGCACAGACATCATTGATTGATTTTCCTCTAGACAATATTCGCGCGGCAATGATAGTACTGGACATAGTTCCAAAACTTTTCTCGGCGCTGGGGGATTCGGACGCTGGGATCCGAGATGCAGCAAGTTTGATCGTCGGCGCACTTTCAACCCACGGTCAGGTTAAACTTCACCCGTACAATTCATGGGCTGACATCCAGTCAGACGACGTATGCACAGCAATGTCAAGCCCAGAGGCAGTTCACCAGCTGTCTGGATTCTTCGGTCATGCCAACCCGCTTGTGGGGGAAGACGCTATCGATTGTGCGATCACTCTGCTTAGATATGGTATGTTTCAGCTGCTGGACCGAGATAAATCAAACCTCTCATTCTCCGGAGAACGTTTTAAAATCTCTATCTCTTCTGCTCATTCCGTGGTCAGTATTCTCAGTCGCCTAAATGGCGGGACCGGCGACACAAATATCCTCAGGCTATTGTCGGAGCTTCTGCCATTGGGTAGCTATTTAGTCTTTTCGTTATTGAACATGCATGTTGACGGTTATCTTAGGCGACAACGTTTCCTCGGCTGTCCTGAATCATGTAACGCTCGAAAGTCTCATCCAGATGCAACCTGCTGCGAGAAAGTCATATAGAACAGTACTCGGAATGCTGCCCGTGTCGTGAGTATCCACCCGCCAATTTCACGGCAGCATTTGAGAACAGTACAGTGCCATCATAATTCCGGCCGACAACGCTGACGAGTTGGTTGGAATGCTTCACAATCCGGACCCTGATATTGTGCAATCTGCCATACAACTCCTGTCCCATTTTTCTAGCAACGGTGAGACCGCAGTCTCCCTCCCTTGGGAGTCACTGTTTGATCATGGATAAGTCCAATTCAGACAGCACGTTCTCGACCTGGCGGTTAAACTTTGGCCGGTCACAGTCAGATTGCTGCAGCATAACCCTACGGCGAAAAATGTGCTGAACATGATTAAAAATCTCGCGCAATATGGTCAGTCCCGTCAGTTCTGTAATAAGGAGCTCAGATTGAACACGCACCAGATGACGCACGCGAACAAATTCTGCAGTCCTCAGGCATCGTACACCAGCTTCTGAACATGCTCAACGACGGAACCACGGATATAGATCGCTGGCAACTCGGGATCAAGGGCTTGCTCGCACTAGGTATCTTCGAGTAGCAATATATCATATCCATTCTCTTGATCGGTCAGCTCATGGGCTCAAAAACGGCGCGTCTCGAGTTTCAGTCGTGGGCTACTGGGGTGGGGTTTTCCCGACATTTACTGTAATGGGGACGAAGACAATTAAGCTCTGTCGCACGGACGAACTCGATGGACGCGAGAATTTCCCCCGTCGGGAATCAGTTAGATTAAATGAAGTACTGCCATTTCCATGCATCGAGTGCCGGATCGTACTGTATATATGAAAACCGAAGGAGCACAAGTGGATGATTGTGTAGAAGGGGCGACAGCTATGCAAAGCTACGTGGCGACGATGCCTAGGTCATTACGGGCTCCCCCGGGGCTCAGTTGGCCGTGCCCGCCGAAACCGCCCCGAGCTTCTCCCACCCTCGAACTGTGCCCTCTTCCCCACCTTTGAGCACCGAAACTATCAGAAAATATGCCGAGGTGGCTAGAAGCCAATGGAGCTCGCAATGAACAAGGAGCTACTTGAGTGTGGGTGCAGGAGCACAGAGAGGGCACAGACGATGTGGGTGAAAGGGTAAGACAATGAATTGAGGCTATGCTCGACCACGGAGACTACATATAGATCATCATGTATCAAAGATGTCATAGCTATCATGTACTCAGACTGACGCGAACAATCATATCCTGACAGAAACCAGCCTGATCCGACCAGAACTCCCCCCGGGCCAAGGGGGGTCCCAAAGAGCACAATTACCATTCCAGGGCTAAATTACCCTCGTAATTCACACCGTGGCATTCCTGAAAATCGTGTTGCCCGTCGGTTGTGCCATCTGGACAAGTCTTTTATGTACCAGTGCTTTATAGGACGGATCAGCGAGAGAGGCCGCTGGCGTGGAGGAGCTCTCCCATCCAGGGCCTGATATTCTTACTGGCTTCCTGGGTCATGGCCAGTGCGTACTTGGCTCGGCATTTATATATTCGATCCCACGGGCTCACCAGCCTGATTACAAAGCATTCATGGCACTTTGTTTGTCCTTCATCTGAGACTCCAACGTCTTCTCGCTGTGCGCACCCAGAGGATCCTTTAATAGTCGGTGTGTTTTGATTCCGGTGGGCATATCCCTGCCGGTGGCCATCCTCGCGACTTGTGCATCCCTGCCTCTCATTGCGCTTAATATAGGTATTCATAACACTCGTTTCAATTTGGTTCGCAGTGGCCTGTGCGTTGTACCAGAGCTAGGGCACAGAGGATAAAACTGAACCCTAGAAGCCCTCGAGAACACATGGGGTCGCGTTTGGGTCGACCCTTATGCCCCTCGCTTCAGAGAACAGAAATTCGTAGCAAGTCTGCGCTGCAACTCATAAAATTACACTTCCGAGGGTTCACCGTGGTTGTGTGTGGGAAAGGGGGTGTATATTCACAATCTGGAGACGAGGGACACTCTGTATAGATGAAGGGGCAATTTTAAACATTTATATGAGAGTTTAGAATACCCTCCTCCCCCGCAGTACAAGCTCTGTTGAAAAACAACATAATATATAATCACACTGGCAAAGGATGCGCTATGAGGAATCTGAGGACACGGAGCCCTCCAGAATCACAGCCTGGACAGACCTATCTAGTTTTCAGATAGTAGAGTGAGAACTGAGCCCGCACCGGACGATCTGCTGAAAACGATTAAAAACATTACAAAACAGCAATTTTTGGGCCACGCCCTAAGTTCCGCAAGCAGCTGTAAGCTTATGCCATCCATTTAGCTTCGACACCATGAGCAATGGGCACCTTGTTATATTTTGAGTAACCAAACATTTGCAATCGTATATCCGAGTAGCCTTCGCTCAAATCTCTTAGAACGGCATAGATTGCTACAGAGGAAGAAATACACACAAATCCGCCATTAAATTTCTCACGAACGAGAAAAATCCCAAAGAGATAATATAGAACACTAGGGCGATCCAGACCTTCGGCCACGCTCCACCTAATACCTTCTCACCTCGACATAATCTCTGAGGATCGAAATCCCAGTATTGTTCAGCGCCTGGCAAGTCAAGTCGTTCATCTGCTCCTGAAAATTCTACAGCCAAGCGAATCATCAATCCGTATCCGTATCCCGGGTCATGGGAGAGGTATGCACGAGCCGTTACATCGCCAAAGCCTTAGGAGGACGAAACAGTCATCAATATCAAGTCTTTGCGGATGAACTCCAGCTCTCACATTCTGGTTTTGCTGTTGTTGCGTGTTGGCTAGTCGAAGTTGCGCTATGACTAGCAACGAATCGGATCAATTAAACAGCACGATTTTAGATGTTAAGAGAATGACTGCGCGCTTACAGGCCTGATCCTCAGGGGACTCTGTCTGCTCTTTCAGCTCGGCGAGTTCCTGGCTCATCAGATCGGGCAGAGACCATCGCATCTGGATGACGTTCTCCTTTGGTTTTTTGAATTTCAGGAAGAAGTAACGATCCGAGTAGGGGCAAAGTGTCGAGCCCGGCTCGAGACGCCAGCCTTGGCCAAACTCGACCAGGACCTGCGATGTATGTATGTGAGAGATCAGACCGGGGTATGTGCGACGAGCGAGCGTACTTTGGGCAGCGGGTGATCAGCGTTCTGCTGGGTCTCCTCGTTTAGATACCCCACGAAGCCTCCTGCGAGTAGGAAGATATGGCTCTTCTCGTGGCCGAACAAAAGCTAGACCCGTCGTCAGCATAAGGCAAAGTGATGAACAAACGAAGTACGTACACCCCTGATTGCCTGGTCAAAGTTGGTTCCGACGTGCGGTCTGAGGTTATTCAGATTCTTTAATTCGTTCGGGGGTGAAGTCGCGTTCCATCCTCCGTTGATGTGTTTTATAAAGAACGCATCGTCGCTCCCGAGCGTGATGAACGTGGCACCGTTGGTTTGGAGATGGTTCCGCAGTGTTTCGGATATGTCCCTACTATGGGAGACTAGATGGGAGGTTAGCTACTGCTACTTCTGGTACTTGGACGCCAAACGAACATTTTTTCTTGACATCATTGTATCCGATGTACTTCCCGCCAGCAAGATCGAAGCTGTGCTCGGGGTAAGATTAAACAACGAGGGTGAACCAAGATGGCTAATAGCACACACGAAATCCAGCCTGTCTGTGTTATGGGCAGCCATAGGACTCTGGATTTGGACCTGCACGTACATAATGAATATTGCAGAGCAGTCCGTAGAAATCAGTCCAGCGTACCAAAGACTACCAAGGTGTTTGGGATCGAGGCTGGCATGCTTGAGGGGAATGAATGTAGCGCGGTTGTCCTGCTTATCCCTTATATGAGATAGATGAGCTTGGCAGAGGCGCTTGACAGGCACTGCCGCATGTCAGGAGCAATGGCAACGGAAATGGCATAACAGCATGCGGACATATGAGATTGTCTGGGTGCACTAGTTCGTAGGCTGCCTATTTATAACGACAAGGGGACAGTCAAAGAAACGTGGAGGGCTGAAAGCTGCGCTGTTTCAAGCTCAAAATTAATCCGTGAAAACGACGTTAGAGTGCAGATGAGAAGTTCACTTGCTACAGTATGAGTAGCCGGGCTGCCGTTGGCATGTGTGCGACTCGACAATGGGAATGCCAAGAAGTCGAAACTATTGTTGCTACGATTACCTCCGGTTGCTCACCAGCGAAAATTACACTTCTTGTGAACAAAGGAGGCGAACGTATCGAGAAAGTCTGCCGTCGAGAAAAACAGCCTTTGCGAAGGCATCGGCCGTCAAGCCCAAATCTGAAAGAAGACCGGTAGTTCGATTGACCCCTTCCGCCAGAGATTGAGAGTAGGGGTACTTCGCGTCTCGACTGTACTTTTTTCGTCATTTCCAGCACCTGCAGCCGCACGACGCTGGAATAATCATCATCCAGAGTGTCTGACTGCTCTCATACGCAGCTTCCGGGACATACCCAAGACGTTCTTCGCGTTTCCCCCCGAATCCCCACCTGTGCTCCCCCATCAAAGACGATCGCGTCCCCTTCAAGCTACGTATTGTCTCACACTTTACAGCTGATCTCCAAACTAATGAGGCGGCCAGGTTTTTTTTTCTGTGTTCCCAAAAAGGAAAAGTTTGGTCAACCACATGTAATCCATTCAACAATTACACGGAAGGGAGTGCCTGGCCCAACAATAGGTTGTGCTCAAAACGAAATAGGGAAGAGAGACTCTGCGCCAATGGCCGAAACAATCGGCGCGATCAGTGTTCCACGTGACTGCCGGATATGTCCCGAAATCAGTGTTCCCCTTAGTTTGAAGTTGAATTTCTGCCCATTTTGAAAGGTGTCTGGCTCAGGGAGGTCTCAAAAAACTGCAGTACCCTTAAACGTCGTCCCGGGTATTTGTGGAGAGAGGCACACTCTTGTTTCATTGGAAGTTCCTAATTGGGAACGAGCAAACAAAAACCTGATCGATCTCATTAGTTTCGAGATCAGCTGTAAGGCACGGCCGGGTTTGGCCGCCATAACACCGCCTCGCCATCACCGCCTCGCCATCGCCGCCGCGTCATCATCGGGCCTCTTGCCACTACCCCCTCTGTCTGTTGATGCCGCCGCCACTTCTGTCCTGGTGTAGACTAACCCGACGCCGCTGATCCACGCCTCCACGACGTACGCCTAGCCCCGCCGCGCCGTCTCCCTAAACCTCGCTCTGCTGCCCCGTCACTCGACTTGGTGTCGTTTCGCCCAGCTTCAACGGCTCGTTCCAGTCCCTGGCCCTCTTTGAGCCGCCGATCCGCAGCTCATCTTCAAGTTCTACGCCTTGTCCCGCTCTTCCCGTCCCCGTCCCGCCCTTCATGTCCCATCCCCGGTCCCTTCGGCAACCGCCCGACGCGAGATCACCCTTTCGGAGCCTCCACCGCGGCGTCACAACTCGTCCCTAGTCCTGCCTCGGTGCCTTTCAATGCGCGCTCTGCACTCTCACATCCTCGCCCTTCAAACCCCCTTTTGCGTCTCCGTGCCCCGGCGTACTCAATCCCGACTCATTCTCGGCCTGTCGAATCCTCGGCGTCACGGTGCTATACTCTCGCACGCTCATGGCGCGTGCGCTCGTCGTGTTACACTTCACGCTCCCCCGCGGGCGCGGCCGCATAGGCTCCATCTTAGCGCACTTGAACGCCATTTCCCTTGCGCCGCCAGTTTACCGCCGCCCGGTCCTTCTCGTTCGCGCGTGCGGATGCTTCACGCTTCTGATTCGTTAGCAGTGTGCTTTTGTACCCTTTCCGTACAACCTCCGCCTGCAACTGGCGTCGGCGTCTTCAGCCACATGGATCGCTCACCTTCTTTCACTGCCACTTGCATTTTCCCCCGACTCGCGCGGCCTGTGTTGTCATACTCGCGGTAAGTCGGGGCAGTAATTTCAGTGAGCTGCATCATCTCCCCCTTCGCTGGTTGTTCCACTGCGGCAGCCAGTAAGTAACTCCAATTGTCCAACCTCAACTCTGTTTTCTCACGCAAACTCGCCATTCCCCATGCGAGTCCGTGTTTGCTAAACCCCGTGCCCACCCCCACGTTTCAAGGGCTGTGTCCTGAAAACCATCTCCCTTCCAGCACCCGAATTCCACCCTTGTTTCCCACATTCCACATCTATCTACTCCAGTAGTCAGCGACCTTCTCGCAATACTTCCGTCGTGTCACTACGTCTTTTTCTTACTCCGGTCCAGGTAAGTACCGAGTTGGCATGTTTATTCCCCCACTGAGATTCGCAGCTGTGCCGGTTCCCACTCACCCTCACCCTCGTCGGCGCGTCTCAAAGAGCCTGTAGTGGCACAACGTTGGCAGGAATTTCAATGGACAACGGTGCGTAATCGAAACCCCGTCCTGTAAGGCTCCTTTCCCTCCATGTCCCTCGGACCTTTCTTTGAAAAACGCCCGTATGTGGCGCGATGCGATTCATCGTATTCCGCGCTCCATTTCCCTTCACATCTGTGCGTCCCTTCTGCCCCTCAGCGGCGCTGCCCCGCTCATATTATTCGTTTCCGAGATGGTCCCCCTGGGCCGTTACACAGCTCCTTGGCTCAGGTACATGTCTGGTCTTCTGCGCAATCGTCACTAATATCAGCGCCGCAATACTGATGTTCTCTCTTTCCGCGGGTTTCTCACTTGTCGCCACGCGCTTCAGAACTGGCCCCACATCCTCCAGATCTTGAGCTCCGTGCGCCATTCTCCTCCACACGCCCACACACACCCCACCCGGACGCTGCAGCGCGTACCCCATTCTACACGGCTTCGTTCCACGCGAGTCCCAGCGTCGTGCGATTCGGCGTTCGGGATCCCCGTAGCAGCCAACAAGCTACGCCAGATGTCTCGTTTGGATATATGGGGTCTCGTACGCTACTTGGGCGATACCAGAGCGGCAGGTCTGAGCGACGCCGACCGTCTTGGAAACCAACCAGTTTGTCTGCCCGCGTTCGCGTCCTGTTCACTAACGCCGCCTTCCTCCCCCGTCCCCGGGAGCTTTCTTCCATAACACCTACCTGTTGCCCACGCCGACTCGGTCCATTGCGCGGGTCATGTCCACTTGCATCGGTGCGTTATCTCCGCCCCTCCATCCCACGCCGCCTCCGAGATAAATCTCTATAAAGTTTGGCCCTTTCCAGGAGGACGATGCGCGCACAACACTGGGTTCGGCCATACTTTATGATATCCAGGAGCTATTCAAATCGCCCGACAGCAGGGTACTTCGTGGAACATTGTCGTGGTTGAAAAGCCTCCAACTATCCCGAGTTGTTCCCATCCTGGGAAACGAGACCATTCCTGCATGTCTTGTTGGCCTCTTGCGGCAAGTCACGGCTTCCTGCTTTAAATGTTTACTGAGTGCCCCACCCAGCGACAAAAAACCCTGGATAGTGTTACACGGGCTATTGACGTTGTTAGACTTGACCACAGATAAAGCAGGGGTGCAAATTGTAGTGGACACCAATTTTTTCGGTGTTGTGCCCGAACTCCTTGACTCCCCGCATTGGGGAGTTCGTGATTGGACGGGCACGCTACTGGGCCACATGGCTAAAACACACGTTTCGCTGGGACCCGTTTTGGCGGGAAGTACCTGCACTCAGCTCGTCTCCCTGTTACGGCGAGTTCAACTTCCCATGCTTAAAACCAGTGCTGATCATCGCGCAGCGATGACGATGACAATGTTGTCCTGTATCACTGCGTTCCCACCCCCCGTAGACCGACCTCCATCTACGTAGTTCTACATGCGGCGACATGCGGCGATCTTCAGCTATGTCCAGCTACCTATGTGTACACCGAGACCTGTGGCAAGCTTGATCTACGTTCGGCTACTGTCCGGCTACATGCCGTAGACACGGTCCGTCTACCCGTCGGCTACCCGTCGGCTACGTAAGTCCTGGCCGACCTCATTGAACGCCGTTGCCAAGCACAGCCAACCATGATGATCAACCGCTGCGAAATCTCGAAATTTACTTGAAATCTTGGGAAATGCCATACTTCAACTTGATTCTCTTTGAGTTTCCGCAGCCCATTCTGGATCTCCAAATTGGCTCAGGTGCATGTACATGTGTCTACATCCGCCTACGTGTGGCTACATTGGTCTACGTGCATCTACGTCGATGTAGGTGAGTGAACAAATGTAGAGCTATGTAGACCGATGTAGACTTACTGCGTCTACATGGTGTGGACAGAGGTAGACACAGGGTTCCATCTACCCTTCGTCTACGGGGGTAGACGGACCCTCTGTCTACATGGGGTGGGAAAACAGTGTATGCAATATGGCCACTAAGTTGTATCGCGGAGTGCCCCGAAGGCGCACAGGCTGTGGTGCACGCGAATGTGTTTGATTCGCTGCCGAGACTGCTCAAGCTACAAAATGCAGAAGTCCGTGAATATACAGTCGACATATTCAAGTCCTTGGCCACGCACGACTTCGGGTTGAAGCTGATCTTGAATTCACATGTCTGCCCCCAGCTTGTGTCGATGTTACGGCTAGTTTGATACCCCACTGCATCCTTGGCCTCGATGCTGATGATCACGCAGTGCTGCCCACGTCTTTGTCGTAGTGACTGCGCAACGAGCACTGAGTGCTATCGCGGAGTCCCCGAATGGCGCCCAGGCCGTGGTGCACGCGAATGTGTTTAATTCGCTGCCGCAACTGCTCAACTCACGAGCTGCAGAAATCCGTCGATCGATGGCTATACTCTTTTCAAACTTGGCTACGCACGTCTTCGGGTTGGAGCTCACCTTGAATTCAATCCTCTGCATCCGCCTTGTGTCTCTGTTGGGGCGAGTTCGATCCCCCATCCTTGACCTTGATCGATGCTGATGATCAGACAGCGCTGGCAACCGATGTCGTCGTGAGTGCGCAACGGGCACTGAATCGTATCGCGGGTTCCCCCGAAGGCGCACAGGCTGTCGTGGACGCGGATGTGTTTGATTTCCTGCCTGAGTTGCTCAACTCACGAGATGCAGAGGTCCGTAAATATACAGCGGAAATATTGGGGACGTTGGCCACGTACGGCTTCGAATTTGGCTTGTCATCCCCCGCTAATTAATCTTTGTCATTGATCACCACAACAAAGCTCCCGTCGTATTTCAGCGTCGTTTTCTCGAAATCGAGAACTCACACAGCTATTTTTGGGTATCGCATGAAGTTTAGTTTTAAACTCTCGAAATCGCTGCTGACACCTGAGCGTCGCAGGCGAGTTTCAGTTCACTGTTCACATCCCGGATATAGTTGGAGATGAGATAATGGTCTGTGGCTCCTCCGTCGACGAGCGAGCCTCGGTCTACCATTTTCGTAACTCAGCACTGCGTATATGGCGCGTTAGCGGCAGCTTCGCGCGCGCTCGCAGAGTAGTTTTCGCTGCATTCCCAGCTTTCAACAGACGGAAGGATGCGGCAAGAGAAAGCAGGACCGGGATCTTCCGCAGGCACGTGCACCCATCTCTTGCATCCGCATCCGCCTCCTCCTTAGCTTAGAGCTCTCTCCTACCTGACTGGCATTTCCAGATTCAGTCCCTTCTCTCCACTTCATCTCCACTCCCTTGGCTGAGCTGTCGGCGCAGTTGGGCAGCAAGACCGCGCCGAGCGGATCGATCTTGCAAAACTTGAATGTTCGCCCGCGGAGCCTTTTCCTGGTCCGGCCTACCTCGCTGATTTCTTCTTCGCCCTCAGCGCAGTATGTGCCTACTTTGGACCCTCCGCTGCGCTTAATCACGTAGGGTGTCGAGAATATCTGCCCCAACGCGCAGAAGATTCTGACAGTCTGCTTGCGCATGCGCCGCCGAAATCGCTCCTCCCCAGGCCGCTATAAACACCGATGGCGCTGTGCTATAATGATCAGCGTTCCTGGTCGCTGCCTGATTTTGAAAGCAGCATGTATACAAAACAGTTCCGACTTTATTCCCGGCATGTGCATGGGGCCATTTTTCCACAGATTTTCCGAGGTTCGAATTGGAGAATAAAAAGGCAATTAGCATCGTTTTTCTCTCGACGGATCGTTTTTCCACAATGGCCTACTTCACACGGTGGACAGTGATCTTTGCGGCTATTTTCTGGTTTGAGCTCGTTGCTGGCTTGAACTCGGCCTTGCAGCAGGTCTCCGACTTTGGAATCAACCCCATCGACGTCGGCATGTTCGTATACGTGCCGACTAACGTCACCGCCAACCCCGCCGTCATTGTCGCCATCCACGATTGCGGCGGCACGGCGCAGACATACTTCTCCGACTCCCCGTACGCGCAATATGCAGATACCTACGGCTTCGTCGTTATCTATCCGTCCTCACCGAGTGTCGACACCTGTTGGGATGTCACCTCGACTGCTACGCTGACTCATGATGGGGGCGGCGACAGCCAGGGCATCGCGAGCATGGTGGCCCATGCGATTTCGACCTACAACGCCGATCCTACACGCGTGTTCGTAACCGGAACAGCTTCGGGAGGTATTGTCAAGCTCTGATGCTGCTTCCGATATCTACTGAATGGGAAGAACGTAGGAACGATGACGAACGTCCTGATGGCGGTCTACCCCGAACTCTGGGCTGCCGCAACCGCCTACTCTGGTGCCGCCGCGGGCTGCTTCCTCACAACCTCCAGGGCCCCTGGCTCGTTCTGCACAGTCGATGATATACTGTACGACGGGACCTATTGGGATCCGATCGTGCGGGACATGTACCCTGGGTACACCGGCACCTACCCACGGCTGCAGGTCTGGTATGGCTACGGCGGGTCGAGCTATGCCTTCCAGTCGCTCTCAGAGTGGGGCGGCTTCTCCGGATACGACACGAGTAACGATTATACCGTCAAGGAATACCCGGGGTATCAAAAGCAGATCTATGGCCCCGACCTGCAGAGTATCGCGTATTCTCTATGGCATACCCTGGGTCGGCTCTGACTATTTGTTTCGGACCACAGGCATCGCCGCCTACGATGAAAGCGACCCCGTTGCCATCCGCGGCGACGAGGACATGGCGTGGTTCGGAATCGATCCGTCACTCGCGCCGCCGGTCAGCCCCCCGCCTCCCCCGCTTCCCCCGGTGAACCATTTCGGTCAGTGCTATAATCGCCCAGCATTTACGGACGGCGCGGTGCCAATTCAATTTCTTGCTTCTAGGTCAGTGCGGTGGCCAGGGCTTTACAGGATCCACGACCTGTGCCGCGCCGTACACGTGTGTGGTGAACAATCAATTCGTGAGCCGCCCGAGCACTTGCTGGATGATGAACTAACAGAGGGCAGTTCTCCCAATGCCTGTGACCCCTACGGGACGGGGAGGCAGGTAAAGGCGTATCCCCGAGGTGGACGATTTTCCATCGGTACCATTTGTATGGGTTTGAACTTGGGCTCGTAGTATTTGAATTTAATGTTTTGAATACAGGCTGTCGTGTAGATTGTCGCCTTCATCTTTGTCCATGTTCCGTTCGTGCTCAGTGGACATTGGCACACTCCAGAAGTCGACAACATTTAACAATTAATATATACTTTCAACCGTCCTTACTCAACCTCGTCGCCTACGGCCGCGGGGCTTACTGGGGCCCGGTTTCCTATCGATATCCTCCTCCGCCTCCTTACTTTCGCCTTCCTTGTTCTTCCTCCTACACACAAATTTTGGGACATCCTCCTATGGCGAAGGAGCAGGTCATTCCGTTCATACGCTGTGGGACAGACATGACACCGGTACGGCCTCGAGTCCGAGTGCCTGGCCCCCAAATGGCGTTCCATCTCCCACTTCCCTTTGAAATCCATACGGCATCCGGGCCATGTACATCCGATTCGCCCGCTCAAGTTGCCCTTTTTGTTCAATATGTTGTGAGGCTGAGGCCGAGTCCGCTGCATCCGCGGAGACGGAGACAGCACAAATTCACTGTGGTCTGAATTCGTACCACGCCGAGACGGGAGAGGTGAGTGCGCGCGGTCTGCAAGTTCCTCGATCTTAATAGGAGAAATTTCTTGCTTCGTGCTGAGCTCGGCCGACGTAGGTAATCTCTTCTCGCCTTCTCGTCCTCTATTCCGCCAAGAGCGCCTCGGTTCAGCTGCCAGTTGCCCCTCTCGCGCAGGGTCAGGGACAGGGGCGCCACTTTCCCATGCATGGTTGGCCGTCGAGCGAGTGGCCAATGATCGCCTGGTAGAGCGCGCTACGCGGCCATGAGCGGGCGCTTGCTCTTGACGGGCGTTCCGCTGTCTTTGGGAAGTTCGCAGAGCAGTAGCTTCTTGTCTGCCCGCACCGGGATCCCCGCGGTGTTGTTCTCGAGCCGGTCCATCGTCATCTCCTTCGTCGTCGTCCGCCGAAAAATCAGCCTGTTTTCGTTTTCGTCTTCGTCCACGTTTCTGGGCCGAGGGGGCTGGAGGGTCGGGACTGGGCGAGGTAATTGATAAGCCGAGCCCGAAATTATCAGCCGGAGATGCGGCACGGAAACTGGCTGGAACCCCAACTGGGTTGTACGGGGAGAAATACAGCGGTGGGGCGGGTACTGTGAGCGGCCGCTTCGACGAAGATGCGACGGCGCCGTCTAAGGCCTTGCGTTTCTGGGCTCGAGGTACGCTGGGGAGCCCGTCGTCCGGAGTTGGAGTCGGAGTTCTCTTCCGAGGATCCAAGGTAGCTGGTAAAGAGGGAGAAGGCGTGCGGACCGGTGAATTAAATTCCGGGATAGTTACGAGTGAAGTTGAACCTGTGGGATTGTGTCGGATGACTGGGGTTGTTGGAGGAGGAGCAGGAAGAGGCGACGTAGCCGAAGTTGTAGCCGGAGGGGATGAGATTGGTTCCCTGGGTGTCTCGTCCGCAGCGATGTACTCTGGATTAATAAATGTATCCATAACCCCTCCGAGCCCGATTGAATCCTGGCTGCCCTGCGGTCTCAGAGCACTTCAGGTTTCATCAGCAACATCCAATCTAGTATAAATAACCACCCACTCTGTCATTGGCGGTGCGGTGCGGGGTTAGATGTTTAGGCGTGTGTGGGCTTCTGTTCTTTCAAGTCGCTAGAAAGCTGAACGGCGTTGAGGCAGAGTCTGAGGCAGTGATTGGGTATTTCATGGATCGATCTTTCCGCTCGATAGATTATAAGAGAATCCCCAAGGCCCTGTAGCGACACGTGTACAAGGATAAAACAAGATAATAGAATGAACGCCACACCCCAAATGGAAATCGTGGTTTTCAGCGATTATTGTTCCGAATACGCTATGGCAAACGACGATACTTGTATACAACTCGAAGCATATTGAAAACGCTGAATCGCATTGAGGGCTACCCAGAGCTGGGAGTCCGAGCCAAGTTGACTGCTCCGGCAACTGCCGAACGGCGTGCAAGCTTCAAGTTCGCAAGTTCTAGATCTTGGCATGCCATTTGAACCTGCGATGCCTGATAGATTTGCGGTTGGATTGAGATGCAACGCAAGGAGGAGAAGTATTAGGTTATGGGCACTCGGGCACATGACCAAGCTCGGGCGACTCACTGTGAATCAGAGGGAGTCAGCAGGAATATAGGAGAAGGTTCAGGAATACTATGGAATATTTATTATATGACTCAGAATGACTCGGATGGACTGAATGAACAGTATAAATACAGTTAGTTACCTCACGAGCTTGTAACCCCCCGGCTTCACTGCCATTGTGTAAATCTAAGAATTGATTGCACCTAATAGAGAGCTTGCGCAAAGCCATTTGAGCCATCGAATGGCTTTCGATTTCATGCTCTGTGGAAAATTCTGCTCGGGAGTTATACAGGCCCAAGAGAGGCCTCACTGAACATCAATTTGGGGTGTTGAAAGTTGAGGAAATCGATGGAGGGTTGCTCGGAAATTGCCATTTTTGGAAGCCATTCGCCATTGAATGGCTTTTGCGCAACGAGGCTAATCACTGAGTGAACTAAGGATTGAATATCTTCAAGCAGAAACGCCAACAAGAAGATCAGGAAGGGAGCTGGGAAGACAGATGCCGTGCGGTGCCGGCTTGTTTGGCCATCACATCAGTGGCGGTGCATCTGCTGTCTCTTTTTTTTTCCCGCATCGACCTCGATTCTTCGCCCAGTTTCACCCCAGATCCTCTCGATTATGAGCGTCGATATTGGAGCGGCTAGGCCCTGAAGCTTGCAATAAGCTGTGCCCTGACTCTTCAGGCCAATTTCAGGCGTACCAGCTTTGTCGCGGGGGGCTAGCGAGACTTGAAGCGGCTTCCCCGCCGCAGCATGGAAATCTTCCGATCTCGTGATGGAAATCCCGGCGTAGTGAATCCTTCGTTCCCACAAAGCCTAAGGCCGTGGTGACAGGATACTGAACCACATGTCGCTGATGCATGCGCACGGTGCGCACGCTGAGGGGAGGATCCGCAAGAGGGGTCAACGCAGGGTAGGTAGTGGTGTGACTGCGACGAGAGGTCAAAGAACGGGTGAGAGGAGAAGAACGAAGCACTGGCATTTTTTTTCTGAGGGAATGGCGCCTTGCGAGCTAGGAATTTTATATTCAGAACGAGCCAACCATGGCCTCGGCGCCATGGGGCACACCAGTGTCAGCTTTGATGGTCTCCTGGGAAACTGCCCTGACCATGTGTTCCCCGTGCAGGAACATCTGAACATATGGCCCGTTGGAAATTGGTCGGGAAAGATTACTGGTTGATTCAACAAATTTATGTGTGCCTGATGGAGTAGGGCGAGTGGGTCTAGGGCACCGTGAGGCCGCATGGAAGCAGCGGCGCGGTCGTGCGTGGAGATCGTGGTCAAGGATGCATGAGGCTGTGCTACGACATCCGGGACTAACATAACCACACAGGCCCTAGGCCCGGCGGTCCTACCGAGGACCAGCCTCATTAGTCCACTGGCCATCTGGAAATATTGGTGATTGGAAATTAGTTGGGAAGATTATCATTGATTGATTTTCTTCGCACCTGGTTTACGGCGGCCGTATGGCTGTAATAGTGGGACATTATTATTTTTGACACCACCCGCGGTTTTTCTTCGAAAATTACACCGCTCAGAGTAGTTTGTGTGTTTTATGCACAGGCTAGCAATTGATATGGGGATTTACACAGCTCAATAATCTAAATAATACAGGTTCCTGGGTCCCTTCAAAATCACACTACCATATTGTTCTGAAATAAACACACTGACAGGCTGGTGCCTCCGCCAAGAAGCAGCAGTGTCAGAGGCCGACTTACATCCCTATTGAGAGATTTGATCCGTGAACCCTTGTTCCATTGTCACTCCCTCCTCTCTTCAATGGCCCTTTCGGCATTCTATGTCGCAGGCAAATGGCTTAGCAGTTGTCATAAGGATTGATAACCTGTTCTGTGGATCCCCTCAGATATAGTGCCGGGATTCTGCCTTATCAACAGCCAAAATCTGTGTTCTGGCTCCCCAATCAACCACAAACCTGTGTCCTAAAATCTCCAGTCAACCAGGAGATCCCTGGGTTGAATCCGTGCATAATTATGGACCTGGATCTCATCTACAAGGCTGTTTCATCCAGATTCAACCGAGCACACATGACCGAGACTCTCAACTAAGAAGGGAACATGAAGTCAGACCAACCCTCACACCACAACGGAGTGAACTGAGATGGTTCAACCGGTGATTTATACGGTGATTTTTTCCCGAAGTAACCTGTGCATTTTTCCTGAGGGATCTTCGATGACACAGATTTCCAGAAGGTGTGTATTTTTAGTGTTGGACCAGTGGTGTAAACTGTAGAAAGACCTGTGTAAATTTCGGCAGAAATGGAGATAATAATGTCCCAGTATTACCCCCATACGGCCGCAACCTGGGCCCGCAGGACGTTTGAAATTGAATGTATGTGCGGGAATTACCGAGGAGGAATTGAAAAATTGGATGCGATCCGGAAGCCGTTTGTCCGACATCATCCTCACGTCGCCAGTAGTAACTTTTTCCCTGGCCCAGAGGGGCTCTGGGGTATTGCCAGGAGGAATTAGAAAATCGGATGACAATCCGGAGGCTGTTTGTCCGACACAATCCTCACGTCACCAACAGTAACTTTTTTTACTTGGCCCGGAAGAACTCTGAAACATGGCCGACTGCAAGAATTCTGGTCCGAATCGAGATCGTGACATGGTCTCGTGGTGTGACAGTACGTGATCCGTGAGTTGTTCGCCTTCGTACCCTAGCAGGGTTCTGGTTTAAACCACATCGTGTCCAACGATGCCCCTGGGTTCGAACCGGTTCGAACCATGAGTGTTTCTCCTACAGAACTTGCCTCTGGCTGTGGTTTGCAGTTTGAACCGTGGTTTAAACCGATGTGGTTTGAACCGCGGTTTAAACTGTGATGGTTCGAACCGTGGTTTAAGCTGTGATGGTTCGAACCACGGTTTAAGCTGTGATGGTTTGAACCGCGGTTTAAGCCGTGATGGTTTGAACCGCGGTTTAAACTGTGATGGTTTGATGGTTTGAACTTGCCATTCAACCTATCATGGTTTGAACTCAGAGTCAAGATGTTCAAACTGCAGATTCTTTTTGTTGACACAAAAGGGGCTGCTCAGCTGCTTCAGCATCAACTTCTCTTGAGAGCAAACAGGGTTAATTTCCATTTCGCTAGCTTTGAACTTGCCTGAGTTTCCTGAACTTTTCCCATAATCCGAGGTTAAGTATCTGACATAAGATGTGATGGAACAGTGATATGAAGTGAAATCACCAAAACAGGAAGATGATGACATTTAGCGGAAATTCAAAACTGACAACAGAGGTTGAAAAGACTTCAGACAGATGGACAGACAAAAGCAATTTTATAAATAGACTGAGGAAAACAAATGTTTATACAATCACGACGAAGATTGTTGCCCATACCAAAAAAGGAATTTTTTTCTTGACTCTGAGTTCAAACCATGATAGGTTGAATAGCAAGTTCAAACCATCAAACCATCACGGTTTAAACTGCGGTTCGAACCATCACAGCTTAAACCGCGGTTCGAACCATCACGGCTTAAACCACGGTTCGAACCATCACAGTTTAAACCACAGTTCGAACTGCAAACCACAGCCAGAGGCAAGTTCTGTAGGAGAAACACTCATGGTTCGAACCGGTTCGAACCCAGGGGCATCGTTGGGTACGATGTGGTTTAAACTCGAACCCTGCTGTTGCTGCGCCTTCATGGTGTTGCAGCAGCGGCGGCACTAGGAGCATTGCCATCAAAACCGGCGCTAAACACCCTGCTATTCAGTCGCTTAACTCAGCCTGAATATGATGTCCATTCACATCCTGTCCATGGAAGAGGTGAGGAGCAGAGGGGGCATCAGCAGGACCGTTCAGATTTGAATTTCTCCCTGCGCAGTTGAGATTGAGTGGTTCCTGGTTACGTCAATCTGGTGATCGAGATTCAACACACAATCAAGATCGAGATTGAGGTCAACCAAGAGCAGAAAAGTTTTTTCGACAGCTGTAACACCACCTTGTCTCTTTTCCCCCGTGCTGGACCATTACTCTTGAGCACCATGGCGAAAGGTAAGTTCAGCTCAGCCCAGAATGCCCTTCTCAACACATACATCCCTGAATATGTCTCAAATTTGGATGCAGGTGTCCAGGGACTTCTCTTCACCCGATGGAAACAGGCCACCGCGACAGAGGCACTCGAGTCCGAGGCTTTCCGTGACCTCGATGTCTCAGAAATCTCAAGAAATGTATGGTCACTGTATGTCCGGCTCCGCACCACCTTGCGGTCTATTCTAATTCAAGTCTAGATGATCTTTCGGAAATTTACCAACTATTTCCATCAAGTGTACAAAAAATCGCACTCTGAATCACTGCCATCCACCGCCGTCAAGGGTAACCCGTTCCTCAAATTTACATCAGTGCTCAGCGGACACCAGAAGTTTGCACGCGACATGCATGGCAGCATTATAGATGTTTCAAGGCAACGGGCCTCTGACACGGGTGAAAATGAGGCCGCCGCGTACCAGCATGTATTGAAGGGAATGTGGGATGCAATTTCCTCCGATGAAAAGTCGGAGTGGGATGCAAGGCCGAGGACGAATGTGGTGATATCGAAATGTATGTTCCATGGCGTGGTCAACTCCGACTCTTCGCTTAATTGCTTCGCTGAAACCAGAAAGAATTCGGGTCGAACATTCATCTAGCGCTGCGAGGTTTGTGTCAAGGTGGCTTGATTGGTGATGCAGAGATGTTGCTCTTCTACGCGTTCCGAGATAAGGCAAGTGGTGATCTGCTGGCGGGAACGTAAGCACTTTGTCGATTTCCGGACGCGATTCACTGAGCAGAATATTCACTAGTGTTCACTGCCCCTCCAAACACAACAAGACGAACTTTGGCGGCGACGATTTGCAACAGCAATACGGTGTCCCCTGGTCCAATTTTGCAGAGAGTGTCATTCCTCGTATATTGCACCGCGAGACTCGTACTGCTGCATTAACTCCAAACAAGGTCCGGTGGCTTCTCGTTCAGCCGCGATTACGGACAACGAAGATGGCAGCGTGATTTTTCCAGCGATAGACCTGGAGACTCTGTGTGCGGCTGACTGCCGCCTCCTCTTGCAAAAGTATTTTGAGCAGTGCTGGAGTAGGCCCTTTATTACACTGTTCAGAACGATGTTGATGAAGCCTTAGTTCACAGGGAGTCTGACCTGGCGGACGAGGTGGTGCCTATTCCATGGGCCGATATCGGGTTGGATCCCTCGAAGTTCTGTGACACCCAGAAGTTCGTGTTTCACGTCACTCTCAAAGGTCCCGCAACTTTGGACACAGTGGAAGCTATGATGATCGTGAAGGGCCTCAACTCCGCCGACACGTCTTTACCTTTCCATTTCCGCCGTGGAATATCATTGTTGTCGGTGACGCAGTCTAGTGCCCCTCTATCGGCTCCACCGCTCTCTACAACACCGGCGCCATCAATCGTTCACACACCCGCACGCTCCATCTCCCCTGCCCCCGTCCGCACCCCAACACCAGCACGCTCCATCTCCCTTCCTCCCATTTGTACCCCAACACCGTCTCCCCCTCCTCCTTCCCAACCGAAGGCCAAGAACCGTCAGAGCAAGCGATCAAGGTAATGAATCTAATGACACTTCATAATTTCCCAGTGCGCTCATCGCAGCTCTGTTATTCTGCAGAGATTCTGCGGAAGATATGAATTCAGGGAAGCCGAAGAAACGGTAAATTATTACCTCTAGAATCACCTGTCTCTTACCCATTCTTGCCAACAGGAGAGGCCCCGGCGGGGCGTCCAAGTAACCTGCGTGCCGGCCTTCGCGTCCCAGTGCTCCCGAAACATCGACTCAGGTTGCCTCTGTTGCAAAGGCGGCCGATGGGAGGAAGGCTTCGAACAAACCGAAACATAAGTTTGTCTCGATATGAAATTTTATAGAAATGTAAATTGATTATTTTCAGAGGTTGGGTCATGCTCAGTGGGAGTGAGGCTGAAGACGACTCTTAAAATCGCCCGAGATGCAAGGTTGAATTTACTGTATACACCTGTTCTTCGAAATCTTATCTTTTAACCCCCTTGCAATCTGTGTTGAACATCATTTGGCATGAGATGAACACCGTTGAACATGGTCGGTTCAAGTAATGATTGTCTTCTGATAAACAGTGGAGTTGAACCCTGGTTCAAACACGGTGGGAGTGCGGGATTTCAACTTACGCCGTTTAAGTGCTGATTATCTTCTGATAAACAATTGATTTGAACCCTGGTTCAAACACGGTTAGAGTGTGATTTCAATTTGGTCGGTTCAAGCACTGATCATCTCCCCCTGAACAGTTAGTTGATTTTAAACCTCGCTCAAACATGGGTAGAGACCGCGCAGTATATCGATCATAGATTAGTTAGTGTAGCCGTTTTTTAAACAGAGTAATGCTTAAAGCGCTTTCGGAAAACCTTGGCGCGCCGTTTTTTTTTTTGGAAAATAAAATCCCATTCACCTCTGTCCACAGCCCAACAAGATGCCCAGAGCCCATACAACACCTTCTCGATGACCATAAATTAATTCAGATGACCTGCCGCCACAGTTGAGCCCCATATATACTGTCCGAACAGGTCCGAACCCGCGATGCCGGACTGCCGAGCGGCCACGTGATGATTTATTTACAAAAAAAAAAATTTGGTGCACGACAACCTTTTCCGAAAGCGCTGTAAGTGGTGATTTACGTTGAGACGTCCATTGCTTAAACAAACTTCCTATGGTTACTGCTCCGAGCATCATTCGTTTTTCAACCAACGCGGCCCAAATTTCAAGCGTACCTGGTACGCCCCGCTCCGTTCAACGCAGCGCAGCTGCAGAAGAGTTGTGATCTTTGTCTAATCATGGCCTAAGTACGCACTCCGCATTATCTGACCGGTACTCTTGCAGCCTGGAACCCAACGCACCTCTAGCACGGAATTCACCACGATCGCACCCCTTCGACGATCCGGTGCACATTTCCCGCGACAGGATTCAATCCCTTCTTCCACTTACAGTCCCCGCTCTCTAGTCGAGTGCAAGCGAAACCTTGATCCCCCACATCCCCCCAGGTGAGCGTACTGATTCAACCTAATCCGCGGTCCATTTCCGCAACCATCGGAAGGCATTATGATCGATCATTTTACCTGCTACATATCTCAACGGACGCAAAATTCCCCGGGAAGTCCACCACATTCCCGGGCAACGTGTATATCGTAAATACCTTAACCTCGATCCGAGGCCGGCATCCCTGACAGCGCTAACTCCCGGTAATAACCCCCTCCTCTGTTAGTGCCAATGATTATCCTAAAAGCAAGCCCTCGTCATGTAGGTCAAATACACTGGTGGGTTAGTTTGCTGCTTTTGGTCGCAGGGATTTGGCGCATCGCGTGTTAACGTTTCCTCTTCTGGTCATATCTATTTTGCAATCGAACCTCATCGATGATGTGGACTACTGGGACTCTATGAAGAGTGCACCGCCCGCATTCGTCGTTCGCTCATATCGCGTGAAACCTCGCGAGACTTGCCTCCGGACCCCCCGTCCTCATGCCAGTATCCACCGCATGACGTATTCCCATAACAATAGCGGTGACGGTGCTATATCCACAACCTGTTAGACTCCGCTCAAGTCGCCCGTGAATCTTATGCCACTCCCGGGAACCTTGCAACAGTACAGGCTATGCTGAGATTCATGCGACTTTCCTCCCAATTTCATATTGATAACAGTCCCGCCCAGCTTGAATACTTCAGTGCCGTATTAGTCCGACTCTCCCGGAAATTTTGTGATATGCATTCTTGGAGATGGTTTAGACGAGTGAACGATTTCAATCCGCCTTGCCCGGGAATTATACTTGCAATTCTTGAAAGTCTCCCGGGAATGCCGTGATCGATCATTTTGGGGGAAATTCAAATGCGGCCTAGGGCATCTCGACTAGCCACAAAAAATTGTCCTACTTCTTCCTAGTCAGTCCATCGACTGGAGCTCTCGTTGTTGGTATGCGCTTGCCCGGATCAAGCTCCATCCGATCACACAAACCCGGACTCTCTTCCGCTCTCCGACGGCGTGATGGCTAAACTGGGCGATTACGACCTTCAAGCTACCTTCTCCTCTGCTAGGCTCGCAGGATTTGATTGATGCGCGCCCCTCTTTGCTTATGCTCAAGGAAGTACCCGCTTCATCCGGCAAACCCTATAACGACATCCGACCACGGGATTTAGAAACCTAATTGGCCATCCTCCCGTCCCAGCTGCTTCCATTCCGTGTGTCTTGATTGCGTCGTGGTCCAACCGAACCCCGCCTCCTACCAATAAATCCCGAGCCGCGCTGGTTCCAGTTCAAGCGCGGAATCGACAAGATTTATCCGCGTACTGTTGCTAACATTCTTCCGCGTCTTCCTACCCTGGCAGTACGCGCGCGTTCGGGCATAATTAATTGATATGAACCAGCAAGGTTACAAAGAGGCAAGCTGGCTTGCCGCAGACGGATACAGGAGTAAATGCTGCGGTCGCGGAGGTCACACAAACAGCTGCAGGAGTGCCGCAGGAGTGACACAGGTTGCCGCAGTGAGTGCCGCAGACATACACAATAAGTGCCGCTTGAGTGGCGCAGACAAGTCATACTGCCGCTATGTCACGCTGCATGAGTGCTGCAGACTGACACAGACATGAGGCAGGAGTGCCGCGGTGACGCTAAACTGCCGCTGCAAACTGCCGCAGACCGCCGCGGCAGATTATTTGCGGCTGTTTAGTTGCCGCAGAGTGCCGCTGGGGCCAGGAGAAAATGCCGCGGCAGTGAATCCCTACGCCCGACTACGCCTGACTAAGCCCGACTAAGCCACGTAAGAATACCGTATCTCGAGCAAATATGTAACTAGGAGGTGTCTGAACCTCTACTGGCCCGATTTCAAAGCTTGTTTGTATCTATACAGGTCAGTACCACATGCAATTGTTCTTTGGAAGGTCAGATTCGTTCGAGTATTGCCATAAATATAATACATAATCATTGATTGTGTCAAATGAGCTTTTGAGACAAGTTCAACTTGTTCTTGAGGATTTTAAGTCTGTTTTATGTCATAGTATGGTCGCGGCACTTCCGCGGCAGCGCCGCGTCAATGCGCGGCAGTGCCGCATCAGTGCCGCGTCAGTGCGCGGCAGTGCCGCGGCAACACAGCCACCGGGTAAAGTGCCGCGGCAGAGTGCCGCGCACCCTCTAACTCTTTTAATACACTTCCTCTCGCATAAAACCGGGTTCAGGCAATGTTTTACAACCTCAATGGACTTTCTGGAACAAGACTCACTGTACCACAAGCTCGGGGCATTGATACAAACCAAGTAGATTAATTTCTGAACAAAACAGTAAATGTGTCTGCTATGTTCCACTCCCTGCTTGAATGAAGTGCATGAGTCTTGTCTTCATTTATGTAAGCACATCCAGTGTCCTCCAAAAAAGGACCAAGGTTAATCCAACCTCTCTCTGATTTCCCAGGTGAACTGGAGACACAGACCCTGCGGGCGACGATTAAGAAGTTCCATCGGGGCAATATATTAGATCTCCAATAGTAGCCAATGATTTATTACAAACGCTGTGGTTCATGTACACCCGGAATTTAATCAATCAGAGACAGTGTCACGCAATGTGGAAAGGGAGAGTGCCACGGCGGGGTTCCAAATATTCACCGAGGGGAATATTCGGGAGTTGTAATCTTTACCGGGCAGTATTTAAACTTTGAAACAATTGAAATAGCTAAGGGACTGACTTCCAGGCCTGACTTGTATGATTGAGACTGAATGCTGAACATCGCTTGGACACATTATTTATGTAACTACCACTGGGGAATTTGCTACTATTTGGGGGCGGCGTTGGAGCCTGGGTTCCAGAATTGAGGAAGATGATTCATGCCAAGGGCACCAGAGGCGCAATTGGAATGTTTAATGGATCACCAGACTGGTTTCTCCAGTGATGTGGTCTAGGTCATATGAGTGAATGGCAGCAGAACATTGTATTCTGCGAGGTTCATTGTAGGGAGGAGGATAATTCGATATTTTGGTTCGCTGTCTTAAGTTGAACAAAAGTGTGCTGGGGCGCTTCATGCCCCAGCATTTCGGCTGAACAATAAATCTGAGACATACCAGAGCCTTTCCTGGCTGTGTGAGAAAACACAGAATAAGTCGTCGCTGGCTTTAGGACAAGTCTCGGTGTAATCTCGGGGCGGAGCTTAAAAAGGTTTCAGACGGATAGACACACCTATTTTTTTTTAAGAGGGAGAATTATACTATGAGTGGAGCTGGATGCAATTCCTGCTCCCTTTCTTTGGTCGCTCTCTCCCATAATTCAATGGGACTAACGAGAAAAAGCCCTTAGTTAGGTCCGACTTGGCTCCGACTAAGCCCGCCTAGTAAATTAAGGTTGTGGGTTTTTGTGTCCAAACATCATATTGGGCCTATTAAACCTTGCGCGATCACAATTCGGGGCCAGGGAACCTTTGTCGAGTGAATTAAACACTGCGCGGCAATCGCACAGCCACCGCTGCGTCAATGCGCGGCACTTTTAACCAGCCCCTGGATGATTATTGACTTGAATGGATGAAAAAAATACACAAAGATCTTGCAACGAGTTGATTTCATTGTTTATGAGTTTTAGGACATTCTGGAGGAGTTGCTTTAAGTTGTTGTAAGGAAGGGTACAGTATTGGGTGTAAATGTCATATGGTAGTGGCGCGGCACTTTCAACCAGTCAGTCAGATCTGCAGTAAGACTCTCATTTCTTGGGCTCAATGAACCCCATTTCACTGGTGAGACTTAATGTAATAGCGCCTGTCAACTGACCTGAAAGTGTATACAGGGCAAGAATTACCTAAAGTATGGGCTGTCTAGGGCCGATTAAGCCCGACTAGGAAATTTTGGCTGTGATTTTTTTATGTCTAAATGATGTATTGCAATATATAAACCTTGCGCGAACATTAGTTTCGGCTGGTGGAGCTCTGTGGACCGAGTTAAACGCTGCGCGGCAGCGCCGCGGCAATAACACAGCCACCGCCGCGTCAATGCGCGGCAGTGCCGCGTCAGTGCCGCGGCAGGCGCGGCACTTTTACCCAGCCCGTGCCGCTGACTGACGCAGACTGTCGCTGCAAAGACATATTTCGTGTCTCCGACGCTCACAGCGCTGGAGATGAGGACTTAATGGGGTGGCGAACGATGCTTAGGATGGTGTATAGGGTTCCGCACGGGTATCGGGTCCATTCGCGGGTTTGGACCCGAGGGTCTGCCGGGTCCGGGTCCGGGTCGAGATTTCAGACCCGCCGCAATACCGTGGACCCGCACGGGTGAACCCGCGGGTATTCGGCAGCCTCGTCCGACACTCGGCCGAAGCCGTTCCCGTCTTGTGCGATCGGCTAAACAGGGTGCCGTGCCATATGGCGGCTGCATTTCGACATTTCGATATGCCGCGCACACGAAATGTTGATCTGATCATCCACGGATCATATTTCCGTCTTCCATGCCGGGCTTGGGTACGGACCCGCGCGGGTATATCAGCGACCCGCGGGTGACCCGTACGGGTTTGAACCCGCGGGTCGGTCGGGTACGGTATTGGCGGGTCCGGGTCCGGGTTGGCCTTCTGGTACCCGCGGGTGGACCCGTGCGGAACCCTAAATTATTGACGTAGTATATAACTACAGACAGAAGAACGTTAAGGAGACCATTGGGCAGAAGTTCAACATGTGCCGCAAATGAGATTGCTGCTGACTGCCGCTATGATTGCCACTGCATACGGCAATGTCACTGCAGCGGCAAAATCCCGTAGCCCCAAATTTCAGGTCAGAACCGAGGCGATCGAAATTTTCAAACTCAGGCCCACCTCGATTGGCAGCTACCAGTCTGCCTATGGCAAAAGGCTCGCCTCATCATTATGCGGCTCGAAGACAGACTGGCAACGAATCTACTGTACTACTAAAGAGCAATGAAGGACGTGGCAACTGTGCAGGAGCGCAAGAATTGCCACTAACGCTTGAGATTTCGCCAGTGTCCGACTGTCACTGTGTCCAGTCTAGATTCGCAGAAAGATCCCCGTTCGTGTTGCGCCGGGGCGCAGATGGTTATCACCTGTTTTCGCTCGAGGCGAGCCTACTGATCTGTCAATCTGTCCATTTACGAGGTGCCAATTTAACACACCCTGTCGGCTTTGTGCAGCCCCAAGTGGGAATTTGAACCCATTCAAGCATGTGCTTTCTCATAATCTGTCAAACCGGGCCAGCTGGAGCCTGCAGCGAGAGGCAGCTGGGCGCATCAATGGATGCAATCAGCGCGTTCGTTGAGGTGCTGTTTGATGTAGATGCCCCCAGCTTCCATATAAAGGGAAGCCCTGCCCGGTGTACATTTCATATTCCTCCGAGCCTCTCGCTGCCGGTCGTAGGTCTTCCCATGTTCGCTGCCAAAGCAATCTTTGCCCTGACTCTCGCGGGGATCGCGCTCGCTGCTCCTATTGCGAGTCGCATCCTCTGTCTGTGTTGAAAGCGGGCTTGAGACTGACACACCGCTCAACAGGTCGATGGAGCCATTGAGGAGAGGTGTGTTGGCTAGTTTCCCGTGTGCCAGCCCCCGGTTTATCCGGATAGCGTCGGTGAGCTACTGTGCACTCTCCGAAAGAGACGCTCTGGTCACTGATGAGTATATAGCCAACAAGCGGGCCACCGGTGTTCAAGCACGGTCTATCGGCGAACTCGACCATTCAAACGGATGGACCCTGTGGGGAGTGTCAACCGAGTAGTTTAGATCTACAAGTGTTCCCAATGAAGAGGGGGCCATTCTCGACACAGTACACCGGTGCTCTTCGATTTCACGAATACTATGGTTCTTTTGTACCTTGGAGACCGGAAAGAAAATGTGACTCACTTCGTCCCACCATTAGTGGCAGGGCGAAAGTGACATTTTGACATTACAAGTGCCGCTGAATGCCGCTGCAAAGATTGAAATTGCCGCGGCCTGCGGCAATAGTGCCGCAACACGTATCACACTGCCGCTGTGTCACACCGGAACTGCCGCTTGACTGCCGCAAGTATTGCGGCAGGCCTCGCTTACCAGTGCGGTATTTTACGCACTCTCAAAACCTCTCCATAATCCACTAATGATGATCGCCCCACTGGCAGCGCGCGATCATAATGCCGGGAACGCGATCCTATCCTTCAAGTTTCATCTGCATTGTTCAAGAATAGTTTGAATGTGCCGTCGTCCAGGATCGGGTCAGACCCGAGTCAAATACTAAGAGCTATTCTTCCAGCGGCCATTCAACTCTGAATTATATGTTGGGCAGCAAGTTTATACATCTGCCTTGAACGTAACATGCCCCAAAGGAATGTGCGGTCTTTATGTCAACTCTGCTAGTGTTATCGATCAAATGTCTGCCAGAGATTTGTTGAAATAACTCTTCTAGTCCAGGCTCCGCTGCATACTATTTGCCGCTGTTTGGTTGCTGCAGACTGCCGCTGCAAGGACTTATATTTCGTGTCTCCGACGTTCACAGTGCCAGCGATGAGGACTTAATGAGGTGTCTAGCAATGGTTAGAATGGCCTAGTATATGACTACAGACAAAAGAAAGCTAAGAAGGCCGTTGGGCAGGAGTTCATGCCACAAATGAGATTGCCGCTGACTGCCGCTGAGATTGTCGCTGCATGCGGCAACGTCACCGCCGCTGCAGAATCCCTGTGTCCGATGTGTTTGATTGAAAATGCGTACTCGATATCGTTCTGGACGATCAGTGGACCCGAGAATGGCGAGCAGGTCTCTGTGAGTGCACGCTATCCCTCAACCACAACGTGTATCGCACTCTCTTGCATCAGGAGTTCTGAGACATTCCTTTCCGAGTTTTTTGTCCCCTCCCAGGCTCCATTCCGCATCGGCAGCAGCGAGATCCGGACGGTGAGAGTGACGCTGGAAATATAACTGAAATCTAAGCAGGAACTTCCAGATGTACAAAGTATGGAAGTGTTTCGCATGTCCAAAGAGCAACTGGTGATCGATCTTCTAGCACAAATACGTTGGGCGCCATCCTACATTCACGATTTATGTAGCGTGCCGTTGCGGAAGGCTTTGAGAGCCAGCATGCAGGGATCGGTCATTTTCTTCCGCATTACGGCTGCATGTTCAACGACATCAGCCTTTTGACAAATAACTTGTGGCTTATTTGGCCTTGTGAGCTTGCCGGAGATTGCCGGCAAGCTCGCAAGGTCAAAGCGGGAAAAAAAACCGCTCGGAAGATCAAAACAAGACTGGTGAATGTGCCGAAAAAATGAAGGACCCCTTCAGAAGTTTCTCACCCACTGTGCCATATCCAGAGAGGCTGAGATACAGTAATTTGCGCCCACTTTATGTCACTAGCCAGAGTCGAACCGGTCACCTTGTGAGATTGTCAACATGGTTTGTGGCCTTGTCAGCTTGCGCGCCGTTTGGTGGGGCTTGTGGCCTTGTTTGGCCTTGTACAAGCTCACAAGTTATTTGTCAAAAGTCTGATGGACGTTCTGGACATGGCTGCTGTTGGAATAATCCCAGCGAGGCTATGGGTTGGCAAGCACAAGAGATAGAAACCATCAAACAAAGAGGCAGAATATGTTTGTCCTAGATGTACATGGCGGTCGTACGTAGGCAAACGGATGGCGTCCGCAGAGACAAAGTGATAAAATATCATGGAAGGTTTACGTAAAGTGGTCCGTGCCATCCAAAGATGATCGCGAGCTTCGTACTGCTCGCAACCAATTCCAGTCCAGCCTGGAATATTTCCAACAGCTGTCTGAGAAGACAAGCGTGTTGCTCGTGAGATAGAAATCTCGTGCAAGTCCGGCGTTCTCGTGAACTCGCAGAACGAGTCGTACCATCGCCGAGCCCGAAATGCGACTCGTCACTCTACGACGATCCGCAAGGCTCGTGAATCGGATGAGCCATTGGAGGAGCGAGCTCGTGTCGAGCTCGAGATTCGTGCTGAAAAGCGGGCCTCGGCGGAGCGCCTAAAGGCTCTGCAAGCACGTAAATTGGCGACCGGCACGGCCCCCGCACTCGGAAATCCAGGTCCAGCGAGAGTCAAACCGTCCTCGTGTCCCCCAGTTCCAGCGGTCGTGTAGCGAGCAGAACCTTCGGTACTTCCTCGGTAATTTCTTCGAAGCGTCGCTAAAATGTGCTTTCACAGGATCAAACTCTGCGGACAACAGCGAGGCCGTTCCTCCTCCGCACCCCATCGCGTCGACGTCCGCTGCGCCCCCACTGACGACAGACATGCTTACGCCGGGGACATCTAACACCGATTCGGATGCCCACGGCGGCCGAGGCACTTTGTTCGATTCGAGTTCGTCGGGTTATTTCCCTACTGTGCGAGCGCCCCGAATGTCGTTGATTCTTGGAGTGCTAATTTAGATTTCTCTTTTCTTGATCAGCTCAATTTTCCCTGCCCTCGGGAGACACTTAATGGCACCCGCATTCCCACAATTCGACTTCAACCTGAACGACATGGCCATAGATTCTGCCATGCCCATGGACGCCGGCACTTCCGATCTCACCGCTGGATTCCCCACCACACCATCATCTCCATTGTTGCCCTTTCCCCGCGCCCCACCTCTTCGCCACCCACTCCCATACCCGCCTCACCTGCTCCTCGCCTCGAGCCGAAAGTCACGACGCGATCCAAAAAGCGCAAGTCGCGGGATGATCTTGAACAGGAAAACATCATCTGTACCCGTCGCGTTCGTAATGCGCCTAAGCGGGCTGACGAATTCTAACCACGCAAATCGGTAAGTCTTCTTTGTTCCTCCTGTTTTCCGGACTGAACTTCTTTGTAAATTATCCCAATTATTTCGCTGGTTACACATTTATTCCGCTCGTACATTTCTACACATAAATTGTTTACACGTGTGCTTCGAGACATTTATTCTCCACATGAGATACCTTTGAGGAACTTAAAATGAGATCCTCTGCGAAAAACCGTGTGATAGGGTGCCGCACTTGAGGGAAGTGTGTGCAGAGGTGCCGCACCTTGTGTGCCGCACTTGACCGAAATGTGCCGCAGATGATCGGAATATGCCGCGGATGGAACACAGGTGCCGCGCGCTTGCAATGTACTGTGTTTGCCGCATCTGAACAATCCGCCAAACACTTTACCGGTAAACCACATTAAGATTTTGAACTCAATGTTAGATGGCGAAACCACTGAAAAGAATCTAAAAATTGCTCACTTAATCGGCACCTAGAATATTATTTATCTGTTCTTGCCGGCTATTCACTTTCATATGTGTTAGATGCATCAAAGGAATGTGTGGTCTTTATGTCAGCTTTGCTAATGATGTCGATCAGTCTTCTGCATGGGACTTGTTTCAATTGGTGAACTAACTCTTCTGGGGCAGAACTGTGTTCCCTGATATACATGGTGTGGCTGGTATTACGCGGGGACTGTGTCTCCAATGAAGTATATTTCCTGAATAAATTGATTGAAATACAGGAGGGGGGGGGGGGGGGGGTTTCGTTGTTACCAGGATGTGCCGTAGACTGCCGCTGCAAGCTATGCCGCTGTTTTTTTTGCTAGAGAGTGCAGCTGAGTGACGCTGACTGTCGCTGCACGGACTCATATTTCATCTCTCCGACGCTCACAGCGCCGGCGATGTGGATGTATTGCAGTTCATAATGATGTGTAGGATGCCTTAGTATATTACTATGGCCCATGGGAGGCTAAGTGAGGTGTTGGGAGCGAGTTTAACATGTGCCGCAAACCTGGCTGCCGCAGACTGCCGCTGCATGCGGCAAAATCCCGCAGCTCCACCATTGGGTATTTACTGTTTATAAATAGCAACAGCATCCTCATGTCTGGAACCCCAGAACACAAGGTTCCACGCTTCGAACCAAATGATGCCAGCGGTTGCCGAATTATGGCCGCATACCCGTACCGGCCCTTGTTGATCCCGTAGTCAAAAATAACTCATTCGGTATTCTGGAGAGCTCTTAACTTCTGGCTAATCCGGAGATAATGACCTCCCCGTGAGTGAAACTCCCCTCGCAGAACATGATCCTGCTGACTCCGCTTCTGCGTGAGCTTGAAACATTTCGCGACGGAGATATCCCTGCCGCATTGAACACATTTCCCCGCAGAAGTTACTTCTGTACCAAATCACTGTCATGTTTGAAGAGCCTGATGCCGGTGTGAAACGGGAGAATTATCCATCAGTTCGCGTATTCCTCGTCGTGATTTCGTTTCTGATCCCTACTCAAATATCTTGTTCTCAACGGTGATTTGCGTCACGCGTTACACTCCTGCAGTTGGTTGTGAGGGTATCCTTGGAGTGCGGAAGTGGGCAATGGGAACGGTCAGGACATTGCTTTATATCAGTCGTGCCGTGAGAGACTCAACATTCATTGGGTAGATATCTTTGACCTTCATCCGACGCGAACACTGGCAGGGAACTGGCAGAGAAGTCGACCAGGCAGACGGTGACATGACATTGACAGGCTGGATCTGTCCTAGATATCACGGATATGTATGTCGAACGGCTTTAAACATTATCCAACCATTGCTACTACACCGTCGATGCCCTGCCCAATTCACACTTCCTCGAGAACAGTGGCTCTAGACTCACTCAGCAACATTCAAAGCTACTTCCGTGTGCATGCCCTAGATCATTCTTCGTTTTGATCACGGAGGGGTGGATTGATTCTTGCGTCGAATTTGTTCGCCATGAGAACTCGACTTGTGAGTCTCACCGATTTCTGTTTCGTATGTCCGACCCTCCTTCTATCTGCCCATTGCCGAGAGCTGCTCAATAAAACAAAACAATCGACAGGCGTAGAAGAACATCCCAGGCAACTGCCACTAAGATAAGGCCCTTCAGTGGCATTCACTGAACGTCACGCATACCTCAGAGGGATTCAAGTAGAATAGGTGTTTGGTTCGTCCCTCCGCTTGACATTGCGGGTGCGGCAAAAGCACGATTGCGCTGGGTTCTGAAGGGGTCGTACGTCCCCAATATGAAGAGGGGGTGAAGCGGGCACGCCCCTACAGTACCGATGGGCTGTGTGCAACCCAGCGCGCGGCTCCTCCATACGACATATGCGAGCCCGAAGCAGCGCTAAAGATACCGCCCGGCCGACGCGAAGATTCCCGTGCCCGAAAGACAACATTTTTAGAAGCTGCGAGACTGAGCGAAAGGTCCGCAGCAATGTACGACGAGACTCCTCTACGCGGCGGTGGTCTTCGCCCGTAATGACCAGAGGAAGGGGAGTAACCCTCCGCCGCCCTGTTCGCATGGCCGTGCGCGAGCCGCGTCGCGAAAGACGCAGAGGTCGCTCATGCAGAGCAGTACGAGTAGGACGCGGAGACCGCCCGTAATGCAGGCGACAAGACGGTGGTCAGGGGCGAGTGCTACTCCTCGAGGCGCCAAACATCCTCGCCCGCATGGATAACACGTGCAAAGAGGATCCTCGCCGCTCGACTTCGACGCACCGCAGCCCCATGCCACCAGTGAGCAGCGTGATCTCGAGCGCGGAGAGGAGGGAAAACAGCAGCGGCGCAGTCATGCGGGGGACGGGAGCGCATGCCACTCCTGGACGAGCCGAGCGTCTTCCCCTGTGACCGATGGCAGGGGGAGTAAGCCTCACCGCTCGGGGGATCACAGCACCGCTCGAGTAAAGAGCCGTGGGCGCCGCGCGCGCGACGAGGACAGCGACGCGGAGGCCACCCACCATGCGCACGAGCACACCGTGGTCGCGCGCGCGCGTGCTTATCTTCGCTGCACTGCCGCAGTGCGAATCTCTCCCCCCCCCCAGGAACAGCCCCAACGCCCCGGATACACCCCCGTAGCCCTCCACCCTGCGCGCAATCCTCGTCAGAATCGAGGACACGCCGCACAGACGCCCGCGCTCGCTGCCACGTCACCACGTCCGCCATGGCTCCCCCCATTCGCAGTGCGCATCATCATCCGCCCGCGAGGCGCTGCGCGTCGTCTTGGACGAGATGCACGGCGCCGACGCGGTGTGCCCGTCCCGCGGTGGAACCGGGGAGGCGATCAATGCCTGCGGAGCGGTCAGTCGAGGCACGTCGCGACAGGAGAGGAGGAGGAGGAAGGGAGGGAGCTTGGGAGCGGGAAGCGGAGGGTAGGGGGTGAATGTATCATAGGGAAGAAAATGTTGGAGAGAAGAGAAAGACGAGGAGCGGGAAGGGATGCGTACCTCAGTGACTTCATTCCCGCACTTCCCACCCACTCTCCACCTCGCATTCCGTCGCAGGATCCTCCCCGCACGACCGACGGGCAAGTGTCTTCGTACGCCAGCCTGAAAGCACGATCAGTACAGCCCTTTGACGGGCGGAGGGCGCAGAAGCGATGAGGGGTGGGCATCGATCAGGGGTACAAAAGCAGCACTTACTTCTTTCTGCCCTTTCAGGGTCGTGAGCGCTCGGTCAGCCCACCACCATCGTCCATCCTGCGCTATCGTCCTCCCTCCTAATACTCTCGTGGGTCTATCTTCGTTCCCGCACGCCGAAGCGCCCGCAGACGGCGTCACGTCATCTCCGCGCCCTCGCCATCCACGGCGCTGGTGACGATCGGGCGGTGGCGACGATTAAGCGGACGATACTTGGGGAAGGCGGGGGCGGACGGCGTTGGCGTCACGTCGGAGATCGAAGGAGAACGAGAAGTAACGAGCCCTGAGTTGAGATCAATACCGTGCGAAATTGTGTAGATTGGATGAGCGGGTACGCACTTTGGCCATACAGACACGCGGGGACACGCGGGTCGCCGCGCTGCTCAGGCGCTTGAGCCAGTGTGCGGCAGCGTCTTCGTCTTCGTCGGGCGCTCGTTTGCGGCAGTGGCGGATGGTGGTACTGAAAAACGAGAATCAGTATGATGGTGTCACGCCGATGCACTGGGGACGGAATGCATGCAGTGAAGAGGGAACATGGGACGAGCGGGCGCGGAGGAAGATAGCGGACGAGGATAAGGAATGCGTGCCTCTGGCTCCTTGCCCGAAGTGTCCGTCCAGTCTCCAGCTTGGGTCGTGCTGCTCGCGAAACTATCGAGTCGATACCTGAAAGCAGGATCAGTACAGTAGGACGCATAAGGCAAGCGCCATTGACGTAACCAACCAGGTGCCATCAAATTCCCTTTTTGAGACGCACGGCAGACGCCGAGGAGGCAGCTCTGAGCGCTGAATCACGAACACCCAAGAATTTACTTGGACTCACCATTCCTAAGATCCTATCAGAAAACTATTATTTCATGAAAAAAATAGTATTTCCCACTTTATAGGTCATTACCTCCAGTTGTGAGAAAATTTGACGGATCTCCGGCCATCTCCGCGGGTTCCCAGTAATATATTCTCGGTTTTAACTGTACAGGAAGCACAGCAAAGTACACCAAGATATGGGTCACATGAAGTTATGAATTAATATGTTTCGTTCCACACGCATGCCCATAATCACATGGCCAGCGCGGTGCCGTTAGCGAGGCAGACACTGCGGCTTGACTGTCCGACCCGAGGGATGGCCACTTGAGTGGTATATAGACGGGGAGCAAGAGACATACATGAGCTAGATATTTAATATTAACTTTGATGTTGATGTTCACAATTCTAATGTCGTGGCCGATAACGTAAATCGATACGGGCCGCTGGCTCCCAAGTCCAGAAGATTGCTGTGCAGAAAGTTTGGAAGAGAAATAAACATAGAAAAGGCCGCTTGATACGCTGCACTTCGAGATCCTGCACTGTGGAGCCGGGCATCTGTCCTGGACATGAGCAATGAAAGAGTCTGTGGTATAAAGTTTGTGATATTAACCTTTTAGTTCGTTCCCACTGCAACGCCAACGAAGAATTAATTCACCATTTCCAAGTAAGGTTCACCGAATGATGTGTTGTACGCTGCTCACCGAAATGTTGCGTCGATAGATCACTTCCAGTGGGTGGTGTGTTCTGAATCCTGAACCTCGGAGATATTTGGACCTCTGTACGTCGCTCGTGTTTCGCCTTGAACTCCTCCACCTCAAGCTACCCCTATACCCACCTCATTAGGGTAGATGATACTGGGCCCTAGAGGGGTATTGTATGTGGCTGCATACCATACCTATGGTCGCATCCCCGGTAATGGATGTGACCATGCCCACCACCCTGGTGGACACATCCATGCCAAAACCATGTCACATCACGGCAGTATGGATGCATCTACGGCGTTTTTGGCCAGCTCATTTTTGGGATTGGGATAAAAAGATCTTGGGTTCAAAGTGCTCCCTGTGGCTCACCCGCTTGATATAATGGTGGCTGAGGCAATGCAATAGTGTCATACGAGACCGAAATTATGCAGAGGGTGATCTGCTCTGTGAAATGCTAGGCTCGAAACCAGCCTGCTATCAAAAGCAATTCTGTCAATAGACAGGCTGGTCGATCTGAGCATGAATTTCCACAACGCGCGATCAATCCCCAAAAAGGTTGCTAGAGAATCAGCTTTGGCCAGGGTGTCCTCCAATCCTAACAACAGCAACTTGAACAAACAGACTTCCAGCGCGGCAACTACATCGAGCTTCGACTTCGGGTAAAATTCCACCATATTCCTAGGCTCACTAGAAAGTGTTGGTGTTTTAATCTGAGCGACTTTGGACGGTGAGACGAAGAACGAAGATGTTCATGTAAAAGCCGTTTTTTAGGAATCCCGCGCGTTCTGGGAGTTCAAGCCAGAAGAGACCGACCTATCCATCTATCGACACTTTCCTAGACAGCTGGTCACCGGTCTAGTGAAATGCATGCAGAGAGCTTGGAAATTAGTTGTTGAAGTATTGCACTTTGACGCATTGGAATAATAGATCCGCAGAAGAAAACCTATTTTCCGGTGGCCGTGCAATGTCAACGGCGCCTTGGTGTTTCTTATGCAAATGCACCGGAATGCAGTCCAGCGGAATGTATCTACCGGATTCGGAAGGTTTCAAATACGAGACGGTCACAGTGTATGGCTTTTCAAAATCTTACATTGCCTTGCAGACCGCATCGACGTCGGAACGGGTTTGCAGAGACCGTCTGGGCATACACATTTGCTGATGGAACAATATTCCTGTTTGAGTGTCCCGCATCTCGTGATGCATTCAAGATACCGTGTCGCTAATCCCCGTACAAATAATGGTGTTTTCCGTTGACACTGTGAGCCGGGACAGCCTAAATAATTATGGCCTAGGTGGCGCTGATAAAGCGGTGTTGAGGCCCAAATAGGCGGGGAAACATCAAACGAAATCGCTGCGGGATCCGCCAGGCTCCCATTTATCCTTTGGACAGGAGAAGAGATGAGGTGTTGTTCATTGCTCGAGCAGACTACAAAGACACAGACAGGGATAGATAGTGGATAGATACATGCAGTCATACCTGTGAGAACAATTCATGGAGCTCCACACTCATGGAGTATTTACACTTCAATCACCGGGAAGCTGATGAGCATGAGATTATTACCAGCACTGTCTTCGTACACTATATGGACAAAATGATTGAAAGGTCGGTTTTCCGGCCAGATCTCAACAA